>JAHLGP010000065.1:3227231-3491314 GCA_020141445.1 Bruguiera sexangula | reverse complement strand
GAGAGAGAGAGAGAGAGAGAGAGAGAGAGAGAGAGAGAGAGAGAGAGAGAGAGGGGGGGAGAGAGATTAATTTTTCAAAGAATTTTCAAATTTCTTTTATTTTTAGATTTTTTTTAATTTTCATAATATTTTGGGTTTTAAATTTTCTCTTTGTTTTCCTGAATTTTTGAATTTAAAAAAAATCATATTTTTAAAAGATTTTATGATTTCTTTGAATTTCATTATTTTAATTTTCAAAATTATTTTTGAAATTTTTGGATTTTTTTTAATTTTTACATTTTTTAATGTTTCAAAAATTAAAAAAATAGATTTTTTGTAGATTTTCATTTAGAAAAAAAAAATTGGTATGTCATCAAAAAATGTTTACGTGGCATCTAACATAACAGAAAAAAACCTAACATGATCGTACACATAATAGAAAAATCCTAACATGGCCCATTGATGGAAAGAGACCAATTCTATTAATTATGCTAATGAAGAGAGTCATTTAAAAAAAAAAAAAAAGAAGTGAGCATAATCTTAAAATTTTTATGTAGTTGGAGGGCTAAATCTTGGTTTTGTCCTATTAAATATAAAGCCATACTTTTACAATAATTAATCTGGTTAATGGTGAATTTCATATTGGAACTTTGGGATTTATCATTAATCTGAATTCAAAGCGGGGGAATCTAGTGATTATTATGCTTAATGGGCTCTTTATTTATTTCTTTTTTATTTTTATTTTGTTGGATTGGGCTTCCGAGACATGAATGGTGAGCAGTTTTTTCGGTTAAGGGTTAAAGAGCCGCAAGAAAAAGAAAACACCAAACTTTTAATTTTTGGTAGTAGAGAAAATGGCGTGACACATAGTTAAGTGTGCACTACAGGTGCTAGGGGTGTGTCGTTTGTACGAGTGTGCTAGTTTTTCTAATGACAACAAGTGTCCTGTACGTTGGGGAGAGATCGTTTAGATGAGGGTTGCCCGAACAAGACCTTTGAGAAGATCCCATTCCAAGCTGCCCGATTCCCCAGAGTGATTTTGGGTTGCTGAGTTAGGACAGGGCTGGGCTCTGGGAAGGCATGGGTCTGAATTCTATGATCATAATATACTTACAAACGATTATCATTTCAAGTTTTGTGAACTATATATTAATTAAAAATTGAAATTCAAGCTCAAATGTTGTATTTTTTGACAATCATTTCACGCAAAATTCGTAATAAAAGTGAGAGTTTGAATGTCCAATATCTCTCTTAAAACCCCTAAAAAGATTTACTTTACTTATTTCTTTTTTCTTTTATATGATTAATCTAATCAATTAAGTAAAATAAGTTGCAAGTTTTTAATTTTTCCAAGATTTACCAAACTTTAATTTTAACTATGGCTATTTAAAGGGTACAATTATATTTCATGCGCTATTGTATTAAAACAAAATCAAGATCTTAGTTTTTTTTTTTTAAGAGAAAATCAAATTCTTTGGTAATATGCTACGAAATACAAACACGTATTTGTGTCAAATATATGTCTTATTTTCGGCATCACATCTCAGACACGACACTTGCCTTAAACGTCTCAAATACTTTAAAATGTGTTCGGTAAAAAAAAATAAAAAGAAAAAAAAAATCCAACATACTTGTTAGACACTGATAACTGGGATGTTGATTAATTCTATTATATGTTTCAAACACTTTTTATTAGTGTGTCACATATGTATCAAATATATATTTAACTAATTTTATAATTTTTAAAGTTAATATACATAATATATTTTTTCTATAAACATATTAATAAATAATTTGATGATAAAAAATAATAAATATATCTATGTTATTCCATCAATTATATTAAATAGTTTAATTTATAATTTATTAAATATTATACATACATATATATATATATATATATTATTAACAAAATACTAACTGCAATGTAAAATAATATACAAATTTTATAAGTATATGTTAGAAAATAATAAATTTACTAAAATATTTAAATTCTATGTATAGCTACTATATATAACATATGGCATACACACACAACGATTAATATGACATCTTTAAAAAAAGAATAATTTTTTGAAATATCCATAAATTTTGTAAAATAAAAGAAATTTTCGATTTCATTATATCACTAACTAATAACAATAGTAAATTTTACTGCTGAGATGTCGCCACTAATTATTCGTGACGTAACATCTTTCTCGGTAAAACTCTTCGCCTTTTGTTATGTAACAACTGGAAAATATCAATCCATCTGAAATACTTTACTTATTCCTACATCGGTCTCTTAGGACCCTAAACTCTAATCAAATGATAGATATGACAAATTAAAAGCATAAAGAAAAAAAAAACCCCATTAAAAGAGACAAAAACACCAAACTCAGCAATAAAAATGGTCCGGTACCTAATGAAAAAGCATTAAAAAACTAGCATTCGACCCGCAATACGTGTGGATACATATTGAACCTGAAGCTTTTCCCCATGTTCTGCACATTGTGTCAGCTTAAATACTAATTAAAGAACACAATCAGTAGAAATAGACACCAAAATTTAGCTAAATCAACTACGAAATAAATTAGATCAAAAGTGTGTGTATATATATATATATATAGTGTAGGGCCTATTAGCTCATATTTAGTGGTTTCTGTTGATGTAATATACAAGCAACTAAGTTGGATGAACAAATGTCTTGAATGTTGTAGAAGGTGACAACATAAGATAGCACAACAAGATCGTGCGAGAAAATAACAAAACATAAATAAGTCAAAGCAAACACTTCCCATGTAGAGATCCAACGACATACCTACATATATGAACTCACTAAGAATGTCCTCGAACTTCTACGCACTCTTCATGCAAGAATATCTTAGTAATGTTTCCTAAATAGAATAGTACAATGCATAAATACACACTAAATTTAGCTAGTTGATACAAGCTAAAGACGCTAAAGGATTCACTTGTTATCGTTACTCTTCCGAGTTTCATTAACAACAAGTGTTGATTTTTGCATATAGGGCTTGGCAAGATTGATTAGGCATTGCTTTGCCCAAAATTAAGTAATCAAATTTAGGGTCAGCTTTACATGTCATCTCTTGGTTGAGCACAAAAAGAAAATTCATAACAGAAAATTAAAAAATTATGAACTCATAGTGCTTGAAAAAGATGAAAGCAAATAAAGGAATGATAACTGCCTACTAATTAATCAATGACTCCTCAAATTATGCTAGCAAGAAAGAAAACCAACCAAGAAATCATTGTGATAGGTAAATGTCTAGGGCTCCTAGGAGGTCAGGAGGTGACCTTAACCCATTGCTATTCTCTCTTCCCATCTCCTCCACTTCTACAATTAGCACAAAAATTCCAAAGAAAATCCCCCCCCCACAAAAGAAAGAAAATAATTACCATATCGATATCTAATTCAATGAAGCCGAAGGAAATATTAAAAAAGAATTATAAAAGAAAAAAAAAAAGAACCCCAAACACGCAGTACCCATTCAAATGCCAGACAAAATCACATAACAACGACTCACAATGGATTCAATCAAACTTGAAGAAAACATGAAAGCATGGGACTACAGACTGCTTGTCATCCACAGGCTGAAAATCAAACTTTCCAATTTCCTAAAAATTAATTTCGGGTTCCGTCCTTTGAGTTTCTCGACATCTAGTTTTCCAAATAGCTAATCTTAATACGATTTTAATTTTACATTAATTATACATTTATGCAAAAAAATTTGATAAGAATCCAAAGAGATGTTGGAGTTTAATTTTGGTAATCAATGAGCAACGAGCAAAAGCGTGGAAAATAGCTAAAATAGTTGGAGAAGCGTGCCGAGTGACATGCCCTTGTCTTTGGGCTTAATATTTATATATATATACACTACAAATAGATTTTGGGACCACCCATCAGAGAGAAAGTAACGATAACTCCAAGCCTCCAAGGTACTTTTTGTTGGAAGAGTGGCAGGTCGTTACGTTACTAAAACCAAAACCCTATTTATTTGGACAAAAATTCAGAAAAAGGATTAACAGCCCGTAAATCATCTACTTAGTACAGGGGCACTTATTCCAAAGCAAAGTGAGCCAACAGCCCATAAAAGTCAATAAGTGGACGATTTACCATGAGCACAAATGGGGCCCCAGAATCCGCATAAAACAATGAAAGCTTACCCAGAGCCTCACCTGCTCAAAACTCATGAAGTGTCTTTGTATGCAATGCATTTTGTGTGGCTTGAACTACAATAATAATAACACACTAGTCTCTAATTTAATTGGGATTAATTCTGAGAATACTTTCTACGTGGTTGTATTTTGATGATGGTGACCCGCTTTCTAAATTAGTTGGGAGCTATGAAAGATGTAAATTGGATCAAGCAGCAAGCACCCAAGTCTTTGTGCTGTAATTGGGTAGGAAGTAAGGATTAGACGACTAAATTGATGAAAGTGCACCAAAGACGGATACAAATTTAGTGACATGGCACGCGAATACCATAACACACAAATTTTGTAAAAATTAAGACATGAACACAACTAACATATGACTCAAAGAAGAGAAGATGAACAGATAAAATATCACATTAGATTTTCAAATTTGAACTAAAGAATGTAATATGGATGCTAAGTGAAAAGTGAAAAGGAAATTACAAAAGAAATACAACAAAAATCATTAACAAGATCTTTTTCATTAAAGATGCAGGATATTAAAAGTATAAATTTTCATAAATAAAATTAGTGAAAATTATAAAATACCTCAATTAAAGTTTCCTCCAAGGTACATGATCATAAGTTGAATCATCAGCTTCTTTAGAATCAAAGTGAAATCACTCAATTTCTACAACATAAATATAGTAGGATATGAAAATAATCAATAATATTCAACTCTCGTCCTTTCACAATATATAGAAGATGGAGGGTTTGTCTCTTAAAGTTTTTTTTTTTTTTTTTTTTTTTACATTTTGATGTACATATTGAGAGCAAGTGAGGGGAAAATATTTATAAGACTAATATTTTGTAATTACCAACCTTTTAATAATCCATTTATTTATATTTATTTATGGAATTGGATCGAAGCAAGCAACTCATTATGGATAGATACCAAAATCCATAAATCAATATCTCTCACTCACACAAAATAGGTTTTTTTTACCTATATATTTATTTGATTTTCTCAAATATTCTTTCATACTTCAAACTTATTTTGTCACATTAGTTTCAATTTATATTATTCTTCCAAAGTTAAGGTTGACATTTTTCCTTACTATGTATTCATAGTTACACTTAATTCTCATTAGATGACATAACTGGTCAATTAATAAATACAAATAGTATATGTCTAATAACACTAATCCTTCTTCAAACTTATAGTTATTAATGTCAATCTAATTATTTTCCTAAACATGTCCAAAAGGTCAAAATTTTCATGACTACAAATAACATACTAAAGTAACGATCATTAAATTAACACATTAAGATATAGTTCAAAGTAACATATAATACACAAAAAGACTCTTTTATTACCTTAAAGGACTCACATAACGAAGAATTAAGGAAGAATTCTTTCAATTTCCTTATTAGTTGTCAAATTATTATAATAACATGCTAGAATGAGTTGTCTCCTCCTTGAAACATAAGCCAATTTTATTTTATTTCATAATAACTTATCATACAAGTCTTGGTTCAATTGCTTTCAAGTATTCAACCTAAGTTCTCCAAGTACCTACTCTTCTAAGCATCAAACTAAAATTTCACATCTAATTTTTGATATGTTATATGAATAGTGCGTAATTCATACTGGTCTTACTTTTTGTTTTAATCTATAAGGCTTTATCTTCACTCTTGCAATGTGACTAATAACTTTAAGCATGATTTCTTTAAATTATTGCCTTTGCTCAAATAATCTTATCTTTACTCGCTCTTTAAACAATAGAAGTGATTGCTTGTATGAATAAATCAATCTTAACCTATGTGATATACCTTTTTAGCAATATGTTTGAATAGTTATACATATATACCATACATATTTAATTGTTATTGTAATTTCATATTGCCATCAATACATTGCACTTTATACAAATCTATAAGTCCTTACTCAATTTTTGAAAACATAATATGAAACATTTTCATCTATGTCATTATGCCTCTCATTAAGTTGTACTTTAAATCAATATAATCATATAGTTTATTATAATTTCTAATGTTTTAGACATCTTTTCAAGCAAACATCACAATGACTAAACATATGCAACAAACTTTTCCTTTATTTTCATAAGGCTAAGCATATGTACCTTTTGCTTTTCCATATAATGCCCATATGACAAAGCAAGCAAGCAAGCAATTTTATCTTTTATTTTTGCACTTAATCAAGTTACCAGGTTAAGTACAATTTCTCTAGTTGTATCACTCTTAATGGCATATAAAGTAACTTATAATGCTTGTCAAGAATTCCAATACCACCTTAATTACATTTTTTATGTATGTATAAAATCAAAACTTTTATTAACTTGAAATTCCATTGTATAACTCAAACATGCAATACTACTTGTCATTTAGAGTAATAAATTGTACTGTCATAACTATTTTACTATTTGACTTAAAGAAGTCCACAAACTCATTATAAGGCTTAAATCTTTTAACTTTGCAAAGGATAGTTAATGAAGTTACATTTTTCTAGTGAAATTGTTTAAGAATATTTCCTAAATAATTCATCAATTTCATCATTAGACTAAGGATAATTATGTCTATACAATTCACATACGTCATTTTACCTTAAAGTAAAAGACAATTCTTTTTAAATTATTATGACAAATTACTCATTTATTGCAACATAAAGATATAAAATTACAAACTATGCCCTTAAATGCTTAATATACATATAATGATTATCGTAGATCATCACACACTAGTCAATTATTTTAGGTCAAATGTGAAATATTAGAGTTTGCAATTTTTATACTTTTGACCTATCTAATAAACATCAATACACATTCCATATATGTATATTCTAATTAGTTCTCAACATTAGAAAATAACTTTCTAGTATATTTTATATAATTTTAAATGTGTAACTATGGTGAGAATTAAGCAAATTAAATATAAACCCTTTAAATTTATAAAATAATATGAACTCTTATTAGGCATAATTTTTAGCCAGCCATTAAGCCATTCTTATATCTTTGTTTCTATCCACTTCGTGTATACATAAAAATCTACTAATTCTCTATTCTTTTACACCTAAATAGAAAACTATCATGTCTCAGGCATAATTAGATTCTATTAATTTTATATTCAATTGTTATCTCTCATTCATGATAAGTAAAGTACGAGAGAGCATCCTAAATTTCTTACACTTTCAATCACATTGGCAAGTAGCCAACTTAGCATCCCATTCAATTCTTTAATTTTTTTAAATATAATCATTTTATAACTACTTTCATATAGTTAAACTTTTCAAGAACCAAATGCTCTTATTAACTTCATTGGGATGAGATATATCCTCACATTCCTTAACTTGAATAAACCACTTAGTTCATTAATCTTCTAATTCATTATAAATTAGAAGACTTATTTAATTAGTTCCTTACTAAAAACTCTCTTTCTTCAGAACATGATATCTCATAAGACTAACTTACTCATATTCTTACATGCTCATTCATCAATGAACATTATACCTTATAATAGTATTCATTAGATCCTTAAAGGTACATTTTTTTTACATTTTTTTAACACTAGTTTCACTCTTTAATAAAAGGTTATTAAACAATAACAACTAACCTTAAAGTTACAAACTACTTAAGTCAAACTTCTCATTTGCCTTTAGCTTATAAGGTAAGGAATGTTTACTCTCTTTATGCATTTTGTAAATATGATATTTGTAAGTTTTTTCCTTATGTTATCATTAACCTTACAAATTTTTACAATTTGCTATTTTTCTCATTATAATAACACTTTATTGCAAAATTTCTTAAATAGCTAGTGATCTTGTCTTTATTTATATTATAAAGATCCTTGTAGTGTTCAAATATATACTTATACTTGTAGACAATTTTTGTCATTACATTGGCCCTTGTTTTTATTTATTAATTTTACTAATTCTCAACTACACAAATATTGTCTAAAAGTACTCTCATGCTTAATCATGTTGAAGATTATACATATGACCAATAGCTTAAAGTCAATTATAAATATAATAAAAAAAAGTGAGTTCAATGCCTTGTACTTTCATTCATTAGCTCATACATATCATAATGAATTAACCACAACAGAATTATGGTTTCACTTGCCTTCTAAATAGAGTCATTTTATTTTTCCAATTCGATCATACTAGTTTATGGGCTAATCAATATAAGTGAGTAAGTTGCTAGATTTTTCTCTAGCATAATTTATAATTCTTCACTACTCAATATGACTTAATCTCTTATATTAAAATGTTAACATTAATATTCTCTTTGAGTCAATATAATAGAAAGAAAAATAATTATTATTATAAACTTCATTGTTCATACAATTAAATTTATTGGACAAGAATTATAAAAGAATTAGATTAACTTAAAAATTTATATCATTATTATAAGAATGAATTATAATTCAAATTAAGAATGAATATAATAAAAATTTATGCACATAATTTTTAACTAGATTAGATAAAATAAAGATAAAATACCTTAGATGAATAAAAACGTAAAAGATAATAGTGTTACACACACGCAAAAGGAAAAAAAAAAAAAAACGTAAAGAAGGGAGAAAGTATATAGCTGGTTAAAACTGACCAACAATGTGAAGTCATATGTTAGATCCCTGATGTCAATTAAAAAAGAAAGTGCAGGAAGCTAGCAACCTACGTCTTCCACAAAAGAGTCTGATTATCGGGACGCACAAAAGGAATGCAGCACTGACGTTGGGCCCATCTGCAATAAAATAATATGTAATAAAATATTTGTTTTTAAATTTTAAATTTTTTAATAAAACTATATAAAATAATATAAAAATTAATAAAATATAAAATAAGTTAAACAAATTATATAAAAATATTTTTAAAAAATGTAATAAAAGTAGTATTTTATGTTGTTGTACTTTTCACCAATTTTCTTATGCATTTTGTTTGATTCACTTAAATATTTTATTATTTTTTTTTATACATCATATAATTTTTTATCAAAAAAATTTAATTTTTTAAAAAATATTATTTTATTTCGAATAAAATCACATTGAAGTCGCCCAACAAAATTAAATCATTTGGTGCATCCGGCAACCATTTTCCTCAACAAAATTAAATCATTATTGGACAGATTAAATTTAAAAAATAAAAATAAAAAAAAGCCCCGTGTGAAAGGCAAATCATTAAATACTAGCACATTTAGCAGCCAGGCTTGGGGAGCAACAACAGAAGAAAAGCTTGCACATGAGACATCGTCATTCACGGCCAGTGGGCGCTGCTTTGTGTTGGCACCATGCTATGTACGGCTCGATTAATCGAATCGAACGGTAAAATTATAATCGTATTAAAAATTTTAATTATTTTAAATTGAAAATTCTTATTGAATTGAAAATTGATTAATTAAAATTTTTTGATTAGGTTCCGATTAACCACTGACCAAAATCAATAAAAAAAATTAAAAATTATAGTTTAAATGTTAAAAATATATATATATATATTTTTAGATATATTTTATAATTTAAATGAAAAAAAACTGTTTTTGATGTATTTTTTAAGAGAAACTTATAATTATTATTATAATTAAAATTAACATTTATTATATTAGTAATATTTTTTCTTATTATTAGAAGAAAGAAATTAAAAAATATATAAAATAACATTGAAGTTCTATTCAATTCAATTAACTATACCTTTTTAATATTAAAAATTGAAACCAAATTAAAAATTTTGATTTTTATACAATTTAGTTAAATAATTATAAAATCAATTCCGTTGACTAAAAATTTAATTCAATTCGATTAACCAAAATTTTCTCTTTTTTTTTTTTAAACACCCCCAGTTGGCACTAGGCATAGATTTACAACACTATTTTGTCCCAACATTCACTTCTCACATAGACAGAAGACATTAATTATGAGACGATGATAGTGTGGTTAGCAAGCATTCACCTAAAAAATCATTATATGTATATCTCAAAAATGCATCAATCAGTGTCCATAGCGATAATCGAGATATTGCGCTCAAATGGTAAGACTCATAGGTTTAAAGAGGAGAACACGTAGTTGGGGTCAAGTAGTATTTACCACTGAGACTAGTCCTTCATGGCATGTGTAAACCAGTTTAATTTCTAGTATCATAGTCTCGAACACCGAAAAAGAAACAAGAAAAAGAAAAAAAAAAAAAACAGGAAGGGAAATATCATAATTTGTCGTCTGTCTGCGTTTCCTGCAATTTTCTTCTGGTAATGAAGACCAGGAAGAATGTAGGATGACATTTCTCTGTCTGTGCAGGCAACAGGTACGCCTCAGACGACCTTGAAGACAATAAGAGAGAGAGAGAGAGAGAGAGAGAGAGAGTAAAAGTTAAGAAATTTTGGACCCATAGCACTTGCACTGAGGCAAACCCTACAACTAAAATCTCTAAATCTTCTTAGCACCCTCACCCCAACTAAAAGCGGACCTAAAGTCTCACTCACCAAATAACAGAGTTGATACGAAAGGACTGGAAGGAAAATTACATAATATGGGCCATAAAACTAAAATTTTTCGCCAACGCCAGTCAGTAGAATCTACACATGGCTCCGAAGTACTCGGTACCAATAGGCCAAGAAGCCCTTTTTTTTTTTTTTTTTTTAAGGGTGGTTGGGGTCGGTTGTTTCAGCCCCAATCTGTATATGGCTCTTACTAAATAAACTCTCCACAGGTCAAATTTCCGTTACATATTATTGGTTATATTTACTTACTTTTTATAATAATATACTTATCATCTTATATTATATAAATTTATTTTATTATTCTTATTTAAAATAAATTTTATTTATTATCTAGTATTAGATTATAAATAAATTATATTCATACAAAGTAAAAATCACTTATAATCAAATATAAAATAAATAATACACTAATATCACTAAATCATCTCTAAACAATAAAAAAAATAAATTAAATAATCAAATTGAGAATTATAATTTAATATATATAATATTAAATTATATAAAACTTTTATCATTGTTTGTTTTTTTTTTTAATTTAACATTTATAATTACATGAGCATTTCATTAGATAAAAGGGCTAGCCTGAATTTGGTTTTGCTTAAAGACCAAGAAGCATAAACTGATACTTAATGAAACTCACACTTCAACAACTTAGGGATGGCACCTTTAGAACCCCCCCCCCTTCCCCATTTTAAAACCCTCGACCCCTTTTGTTGGTTTCTCCAACTCCCTTTTACATCCACCCAATTTAAGACAGCAGAAGTTTCAACATTTTCTCCACCAATGTCTAGAGATTATCCAAAGAAACAGGTTCTGGAGAAGAACATTTTCTTCCAAGAAAAAGAGAAGCCAAATAGTAACCGAGGCTTCCTGCCAAAAAACCTCAAGAAAGTGTACCCAATTGGTCTGCATAGAAGCAGTTCATCCCTATCATTATCTTCAGTGTCCTTGTCTTTGTCACAGAACTCCAATGACTCTTCTCTTACAGATTGTTCCACTCCCCTAGATCAGAAGATATCGTTAGCGCTTCGCCTGTTAGCGTCGCCAGGAAGAAGGGAAGTCCCACTACCAGTGGCTAAGAATGTGCAACAGCAGGAGCAACACGGCCAGGAGTCTGATGGTGGGGAGTTAAGGAGGTGCAATTGGATTACAAAAAACAGTGGTAACATGATTAAGCCACGTTGTCATTCGCTTCCCTACTGAAAACTTTGTCTTCTTTTTCATGCATATATAGCAAAGTATCTTGATTTGCAATGTTATGTGTACAAATTTTTTATTTTTCTGAATTTCATGCCAAATGTTACGTCAGAATTCATTGACAAACTGACCTGAAGAATAGCAAAGGAAGAGAAGAAAAGGTTAAAAAGAGCAAGTTACGCTTACGATGTAATTTTTATTGCAGGGTGGGCCACTATTGCTTCACTTCTACTCATTTTGTCATTAATAAAATGGTTGCTAGGGTCGTTATATCCCTCATCTCTCTACCAAATGCTACAAATACTACATACTCTAACGTGCCAATTTTCAATTTGCACTTGAATGCAACATAAACCCATTTTTCATTGCTTTGATGGACATTATAGAATGCAGCAATATACCTACCAAGCCATAAGAAATTGACATTCTCGTATAAATTTTCAATGTATAGACAATATATTGTAAGATGAACTACCGTAATATTTTAATAGCCTGATAACAATTTAAAATGAACAGTCTGTTTATAGGAATAAAGACTCTTAATTATACACGGACATTGATTCAAGGTTTGGTGCGCAGATAAAGTTTATGTAGCATTTCATGACGAAATCTGGGGAGTCCCAGTCTATGACGACAAGTAAGTTGTGTTTATTGAATGAGATTCACCTACTTACCAATTATGGGATGTATTGTTGCCAACTTATGTTGGTATGCATTCTAATAAACAGTCAACTCTTCGAGCTGCTGGCAATGTCTGGTATGTTGATGGACTACAATTGGACAGAAATACTAAAAAGAAAAGAACTATTCAGGTACTTTCTCTGAACTACTCTGTTTCAACAAACATAATTTCATTTAATACATCGGATGTTACGTAGAATTCAGATTGCATTGTGAGTAACAGCTAAAGTACATAAAGCTCGTGACTTTGTTGGAACATATATAGGGAAGCTTTCTGTGGATTTGATCCTAATATTGTTGCGAAAATGGAAGAGAAAGAAATCATGGAGATAGCCTCCAACAAAGCAATCATGCTGGCTGAGAGCAGAGTGAGGTGCATAGTCGACAATGCCAAATGCATAGTGAAGGCAAAGTTCCCAAAACTCATTAATGTCTATAGTTGTACTTGTAATGGTTTCATTATATATATATATATATATATATATAATATGTGGGTTGCCATTGTTAGCTCATTGAAATGTGACTTTGTTGCAAGCGCAGATTGCAAGAGAATATGGATCTTTTAGTAGCTACATGTGGGGCTACGTGAATTACAAACCAGTGATCCCCAGATTCAAATACCCCAGAAACATTCCGCTAAGATCGCCGAAAGCAGAGGCCATTAGCAAGGATCTACTGAAGCACGGATTCCGATTTGTTGGTCCAGTGATCGTTTATTCATTCATGCAAGCAGCAGGGCTGACAATAGACCATCTTGTTGATTGTTTTCGGTACGATGAATGCGTAAGCCAGTCAGAAAGACCTTGGAGGCACATCTAACCTTTGTACTTTACCTTAAAATCTTTTAAAGACTGGTCTCAAGGGTTGTAAAATTGTTAAGTAGAAGTAAATGCCCTCGTGTTGGCAGAGCTTTAGTACTGAAGTTTATGCTTAACAGGGACATACTATATTGGATTGTACAGCTTCAGTTTGTATCTACTTTCATTGGTCTTGTCTTGTCCTGATTCTTTCTTTCTTTCTTTCTTTCTTTCTTTTTGTTCTTTTCCTGCATTCCTATCATCAATGAACAGAACATAATTTCTCGTCAGTCTTTGTGGGGAGATTTGGACTAACTTAGCTGATTCTTATTAATTAGGTCCAACTAGGACCGAACATGAAAACCTCACCCCCTGAAGATTACTTGAGAACCACCGAGTCAAAAACACTCATTTGTATCGACATCAAAGCTCTGCTGCATTAGGTTAACACCCATTAAATTTATTTCGGCAATGCGTTTAATACTATCCTGGTGATTAGAGTAACAAAATAGTCCTAATGATGATGGCATTTCCTGCTTATGCGGAAACAAAATAGTCCTAAGGATTGTTTCAGTTATTACGCTCTGGTGTGGGGGTTTTTACTGTTGGTTTTCTGATTTGGTGGGCTTTTTTATGGAGAGATGGCAACAAGCTAGCAACCACAAGATTTTTGCCTTCCTGTTGGTAACCAGACGCCATCACTATTACCAACTAAACACCCATAAGAGGCAGACAGGAGACAGATGTGCGGAAGATAAGAGCTCAACTTTGCCACTAGACCATATAACTCGCAGCTATACGTTCACGAAAATGAGTTGCAAAGCGTTAAATTTAAGACAAGATTTATGAAATAAGAGAAAGCCATTTTCTCAATATAACTCATTGATCAATAGGTCTTTTATAGTGGGAGAAAATAAAAAGTCCTGAAAAGGAAATCTTGAGAAGAAAAGTTGAATCTTCTCCGAGAATAAAGAATGAAGTTGATAAAATTTTTAATATTTATTATAAATGAACGGTTGATTTAAATGTAATTTACTCGATAAATTTTTTTAATATTTTCTTAAGATAGTTACCACAAGAAAAGCATTCATTATACACTTAGACATGTAAAATGGATCGTATTATTTTAGATAAATTTTATTTTTTAAAAAATTTTAATTATTTTGCATCAAATTACTGTATATAATTTATTTATCTTTTGTGTGGCGTGTAAAAATTTTAACAATAAACCTACACTGCCCATGGGCCAAAGCATTATGAGCTCATGCCATGTTGTGTTTGGGCTATTAATTATGTCTAAGTCGTGTATGGATCATTATTTATATATATATATATAAAAAGAAGTAAGTTTATTAATAAATAAATATATAATTTAAGTAAAAAATAAAAAATAGAGAAATTTTTAATTTAAGAAAGAAAATAAGATATAAACAAAGTCTTTCTACATAAAATCTTATTAATAAAATTTTAATTTTAATTAAATCATTTGAGTTAATTAACTTTTTTTAATTTTTAGTTAAGGATAATGTATTATGTTTTATTTTTAATAGTATAATTATATTCAAATTATACAGATTAACATGTAAATTTTTGTTGCTATAATTTTTTAATACAATCACCTAATAAAAAATTTTTAAATATTATATTAATATTCAATAATATAACAAAAATATAAACGGGTCATGTCATGCCATGTCATGCTTAAATTGCGAGTTAAAGGTTTTCGGCTCAATCTGGTAGTGTTTATGTACCCAGGTCATGTTTAGTACAGTCTGACACTGTTGATGTGCGGGCCATGCTTGGGACGGCCCAGATCGAGTCGGGTCAGACCGGCTCACGGGTCGTTTGGCCCATTTTACATGTCTACATACCCTGTTCCTCGCCGGACCATGGTTGAAAAGGAAAGATATAAATAAATAAATTAGGTGACTCGATCCACACTCAAACCAATCATGCAGTCCGTTGAAGTGATCTTATGTTCATTAACGAATTCGATAACTATGACGAAAACAATTGTTTATTGATTTTCCAACAATTAATTTATTTGTTGATTTGTTAATATTCTGCCCACCCTAACAGGATAAAAGCTGGGGCTCGGCCTCGGCCTTTCTATGTATAATGCCTAATAGTTCGGCCCCCGGCCGCACCCACCCTGAGGCAAGTTACGAAAGTCCAATGTTGGTTGTGGCGAGAGGGGGCTAAGGAACTTTTTTGAGTGACTAGTGAATGGTCCATTTAAGTTAATTCTAATATATATATATATATATATATATATACTCTTTCACGATGACAAGTATTTTATTCAAGTATTTATTGTATATCCCTATCTTCATTTCTTCCCAACAATGTTCTACCATTTGTTGCAATAATTTATTCACATATAATGAACATAAAAAAAATAATTTGTGTATTCACAATAAGTAAAATATTCATAACAACAAATACATTTACACTCCCTTTGAAATATTATCAGAATTCAATAATATTTTCTAGAGTCTCTTCCCAATGCGTCATGAGTTATTTCTCTCTCTTACTACTAAATTTGAATACTAGGTTATGCATAAATAATGCGCGTGATTTTTTTAATAAAATAAATAAACATTCTATTGATATAAAAATATAATGAATTTTTTTTTGTTATTTATCATTTGAAAAAAAAAAAGAAATATAATATACATATATCAAAATAATAAAATTCATTTGATTAAAAATTTTGATGATATTTTATGTAATATGTTTTGATTGAGTAGAGTTAAATTTATACATGTTTTTCTTTGCCAAAAATAAACTTTAGGATTATTCTTGTGTGTGTATATATATATATATTGAAATTGAAAACTAAAAAGAATTCAATTTGTAAGGATTCCCGAGAGAGTCTAAACCTCGAGTTGCGTATCATTTGAAAATTTTTCATGGAACCAAACAATTTTTTTAATCAATTTTGACTGGCTACGGTGTGAAGTTCATACACTAAGCCCTAGAGACAGTCCTAGTGTCACAGGGCTAAAATCCATTGATTTTGCATATTAATTTTCCTATTACAAATGAGGATGAAAAAGAATATTAATTAATAAGTAGTCCAAGTTCAGTTGGAGTATAAATTTTGGGTTTCTTCCACTAAAAAATATTCACTTGAAAACTAATAAATTAATTTAGTCGTGAATTTATTATATATATATATATATATATATACATACAAGGATATAACAGTGTGTATCTGTATAACTCATCACCTTTCACATATGCCAGCTTTTTATTACGTGTATTGAACGTAAACATTGAGGCCATTTTTTTCCTGAAGGATATATATATATAGAGAGAGAGAGAGAGGGAGAAAGAGAGAGATGGTAACACATTCCAACTAGAACCACATAGCATCCCAAGAACAGCCAACAACCATCCTTTTGGGATGTTCGGCAAATCATTTTTTCTTTTTTTTTTCGGTATAGGGTTTGGTAAATCTTTGCTGCAAGGGATCATCGATGATTGAACTTTCCAAGATTCCTAAAATATTAGGTATTTATTACCACCAAAGCCTAGTTCTAATTATATATAATAGTTAACGAGTAAAATTAAAAATCTTCCCACCCTCTTCTTTTAAAGTTGGGTGCTTTTGCTCGTAATGCTTTTATAACCCATGTATGCATTATCATCGGCGGCCAACAAGAACCAGATGCATGTGCGCATATGAGATCAAACGACAAAACCAATAGGGAAAAAACAATGAAAAATAAAAAAGAAGAAGAAGAAGGTGCTACTTATGATGAGTTCGAGCTCAAAAAGTACTGTGCTTTGGGTTTTAGCCACATGATTTTGTCCTTTGAAATGCATGACTCTTGAGCAGACGGACGGATGTATGCATCGACAACTATATAACTGAGGTAAAGCTTTGTAAAAGGAAAGTGTAATTAGTTTTGTTTTTATTAATGCATTGTTCAACCTCAAAAAGAAAAAAAAAAAAAAAGAACAAGAAAAAAGAAAAGGGTAGTGTTATACTCATAATGGACATGATTATATGAACGAACGATTTTTTTAATTACACGGAAGTTAGATATCATTTTAGACAAAGGATGTTGTAGCCAACTAAGTCATCATATTCCAAGTGGCTGTGAGTTTTCGAAAAATGTGTGCATATCCTTCATGTAATGTCCCCCATCAAAGCAGCTAACTCGGGGTTCCTTTCCTAGAATACCGAACGACCTAGGACGATGTAGTCTCATTAATTCCTAGGCTGGAGCAAAGAACTTAGGACAACGCTATATAGAGTATCCACACACACCCTTTGATATATTTATTGTAGACAATTCATAAAATAATTATTTTATTAGTAGAAAAATATCACATATCCTAATGAATAATATAAAATATCACTTTTTAAACCCTTTTTCTTAGTTTGGGTGACTTTCTTTTCTTAGTTGTGTATAATGAATTCACCAAAAACTATGAAGCTAAAGAAATTTGCTTTGGCAATACCAAATGATATTTGTATCAGCCTATTTCACAACTATCTCTTTCTCTTACTTTCATGTGCCAGTTCTATACCAAGTGATCGCTCACTTGTTTCCCTCAGTCTCCACTTCCAGCCGGTTTTAATTCTTCCGAGTTGAACCCCACTTCCTTTTTCTTTTTAATTTCATCATCATTGCACGTGCCATTGCTTTCCTTTCATTCACACTTACTAATCAAGCATACGGGTAGGGTAGGTTAGGTCTCAAATCTTCTGATTGAGAAGAAAGTGATGGAGTTCAAGGATCGAGATGATCAATTAAGTAAGAAACGAAGAAGGGATATATTTAAAGGGTAAGATGTCTCCATAAGACACTCAAATACTCGAGTGTTTTGCCAAACTTAAACATCATTCTGCTTCGCAAATGGTACGGAAGGAGCAGCTAGACACGATCCTTGGCCCACTTTTGTCTGCCTGTGCATCTCTGTGGACTCATTATTTATCTTGTACAACAATTCAATTGAAAATCAGAAAAGGAAAGCGTTTTGGAGGTGGCCATCGTCCCATGGACCCTTACTCAAGGCACAGGTGGATTATATATATCAAAGCAAAATGATCATGAGATTAGGCTGCCACGTTGGGAACTCTCGAAGTTATTATTGTGCAGTTCTAGTTAGTCTTCTAACGAATCTTCTGTGTTAAGCTGTCAGCGTTAGAGAATTGTGCTAAGGGTGATCTGTTATTAAAATGTAAAAGCTTTGATAGGAAGTTAAATTCAGGGTTTTTGTAAGACTAGTCTTATTCCATGATAATTTGAAAAATCATTTGAATAGACTAATAAATTATTGTTATCTTATCATTAGGAGCTAATGTTATCCCGTCAATTTCTATAGTTCAGACTATTACATCACTTAGGCTAAGTTCAATCTCCAAAATATCTTTTTATATCAAAATTTATAATATTAATCCAATTTTTATTACTGTTCCAACTATCACTCTCACCACATTATATATATATATATATATATATATAGAAGAATTTACAACTTTTTTATATATGCACCAAATACAAAAAAAAAAAAATATTTTTCAGTGTCAACTAAACAATTCAAAATAATTAATTTTCTCAACAATTTTTTTTAGAAAATAATTTTTCAAACAATTTATTTTTTAGTAAACAACTAGACACTTATTCTTATCTTGCTGAAAATTTTTACTTCTCTAGTGGTGACCGTTGACCATTGAAGCAAAGTATTTTGTTCAATTATTTTTATCAAGAAAAAAAGATTTTTAATATTAAAAGAATATTTTTGGTATTAAAAATAGTTTACCTCTGCCATTTAAGGCAATTCCAAATGTAAAATAGATTAGTTGCATGTCATTTCTTATACCAAAATATCCTATGTCATCTCTTCTAAGATACCAAAGGCACCCTTTGTGAGAAGTAATTAAGCAATTAAGGTGCTCGTTAAGGAATTTCCGTGAATTTGACCTTCGCAGTTTTCTTGGTACATCTTCGCACACATTGTTGATACTAGTAATACCCAGTTCACGCGGTAAAATGTCAAAACGAATGAGGTTTCACCTTGGAAAGTGGGGCTGGTGGCTGGAAATTTGAATGGTTGTCTTAAGGATGGTAGAGCAAAGCCCATGCGGCTGTTGACAGCAAGCACAGGTTTCTCAGAAACCACTTTTATGTTGGCAGAAGCAGAGAAGACATGGAAGCATTAGGGAAACTGCTTTTGATTGACCAGGCCAACAGCCTGAAAGGCCAATGTCAGAGTACATTGATCAGAAGTCCAATGGCCTAATGACTTTTACATCACTGTTGTCTTTTTCCCAATCAAATTAAAAGCCAGCGAAAACCATAACATCCCACGAATTCAAACGGCAGAAGTCACACAGGAGAACGAATCTGTGTATGACAACCAAGTGTCTTGTAACAAAAAGAACATGGGGCTAGAACAGTTTTTACTTTTCTGCCAAGAAATCGCGAGCGGTTCTCAGTGACAACCAGTGCAATAATAATTCGTAGCCCCAATAACAGAATAGAGTCCCCTTGTATAATTGAATATCAGCATCAGAAGAACACTGATCCAAAGCCAGTTGTAGGGAACAGAAGAGGTTGCTGTTACAGAACATTATCTTCTAAGAATCTCATTCCAACAAATTATTTATCCAACAAGTCCACCACAGCTAGCTAAGGGGGAAAATGAAAACAGAAACGTTAAAAGAATTAAAAATGAAAAAAGAAAAACAGCCAACTCTACTCAGCTCCTCACTTAGCTGATGCCAAGAATATTTACAAAAGGCTCTCTCACGGTTGATGCCAACTACAACATCAACACAGGGAGGAAACCCATAAACTGAAGATATGCTAAAGATCTTTCAACCCACAAACCTAACAACACTTATTCCTCTGCATACTGATATTTTCTATCAAAACTGGCACGAAGTACCAAGCCTCTGTCTCTGCCTCTGACCTAATGTCACAGACTTCCGATAGGCAAATGCTGGGTAAAGCAGCTCCTGAAACTTCTCCAAAAACAGTGTCCATTCCTCCTCATTCATGTCTGCCAGCTTCACAAAGCTCATGCTCGCAGGAAGCTGATCATTAGCACTTCTGTTCCCAGAGGATGTGTTAGTGACATAGCTGTTTTCTGGTTTCATTCCAGAAAATTTCTGATACTTGTGATTCTTGACACCTAGTGTGGTGTTCTTCAGTGACATAGAAAGCTTTGACATGGTTGGGAACTGCTCTGGACTAGGCAAGGTGGCAGATCCCTCTTGCCAATCCTCTCCTTCACTCTCCTCTTCCTCCTCGATGCACTCCTCCAATTTTGAAAGTGGGCAACGGCCATTAAAAGACTCAAACCCAATTTGGAATGGAGTTCTGACAATATTATCACAATCTATTTTCATCTTTGCTGTGAAGTCAGATTCTGGTTCTTCACAGTCTATATTGAACTGAAATTCCTCATCACCCAAATCAGCTCTGGGAGATAGGGTCTCCATTTCTGCTATCAACCCCTTTGCCTCCATGCATACAACCTCAAGTTCACTGGGCTCCTCCTCACAAGCATGAAATTCCCTACTCATCATCTCACCAATTTCAGCAAGACATAGACCCGAAGCAGCAGCTTCTTTGAGGAAAACTGTGCACAGAATCAAGATGCGCAAACAAGCCTCTCGAATCATTGGAAGTTCCGCCCGCAGCATCCCACAATCTTTCACAGGATCAAGTTTTGCTATATACTCAAGCTCATCATCTGAAAATGGTATTGATGCTTGAGGCCAATGAATCCACTCAAAATATGGATCCTCCAATGTTTCCGGTAAGCAAAGTCCATGATCAATTGGAATCAGCTCAACTTGCCCAAATCTGCCAATGCCATCAAGCTTCCTCACCAGAAGGTTGCCCGCATGCCTGTCTGTGTTAAAGATTCTTATATCTAATATTCCAATGCGATGCACAGCAGACACTGGAAAGCTTGATGTCCCATGATCACTCGCATCAAAATCATGTGGTATAAACTGTTGGAAGGAGGCAATTTTGCTAACCTGTTCCTTCTTGAGAGAATTGTTCCTGCTCACCCCATCATTGACATTAAAGATTGAGTGGGTAATCTTTACTAGGGCAGTTGCGGGCACATTGGCAAAGTGATCATAATCGAGAAGGTAAGCTGCAACTTCCCTGAACCCTGTCTCTCCGACCCGAACAGACCGCTTTAAGCCTGGCTGCCCAAGAGCTTTGCCGATAAATCCTTTCGGGTTGTTCGGAGCAAAAGGCTCTTCATCTGTCGGCTTCACAATTGCAACACTCTCACCTCGGCTATTTCTAAAGTAGTAGGCACCTCCCAAACCACTGTGAACAGGAATTGGATCAACACCAATCCTAATGGCCTTGACACTTTCCTTGATCAGATGCTTCACTCTAGAAAAGCTGTTTGCTTGTCCCAATATTTCAATAGGGCCACTCTGATCTCTTTGCTGGATATCCCTGCCAGTTGGTGAAAGACAGGGAGTAGATGAGCTTCTGTGCAAATAATTCCTTGTTAAAAGTAGGGGTGAATCATTGCGAACAGCGCTAAGATCATTTTTCAGCAGCTTATCCCCAAAAGTCAAGCAACTTTCCTCAGTAGGAAAATTAAGCGCAAGCTGCAACCTCCGTTTCACAGTATGTGCATTGTCAACTCTATCCAACTCCATACCCAAGACACAACCAGTCTCAGTTTGCACGAAAACACGTCTCCTTCCTGTAGGTTGTCTACCTTCCATTCCATTGTTACCATGGTATTCCCTACTTAGCGGGCCCTTAAATACTGCCACTGCCATCTGAGTCTGAACTGGGCTGTCCAACTCAGGAGACATGAAATGAAGCAAGAATTCTACCTTTTATGTGGCCAGCAAGAAAGGCAGCAAAGAAGGAAGAAAGATTCTCCCCTCCTAAGAGAGTGCCGGACTCCAGAGCCAATTGCAACTGATTCGGCACTAAAAAGCGTAATCCACTACCAATCATGAATTAGTTGCCTAGCAACCAGACTCCACCCACAGACTCAATGAGTGAAAAACTATCACCAATTATATCAGTGAGCGAGGATAAGGCATAGAGCTCAATGCCACAAAAGCCAAGCCATTCGCTGGCCCTGGATGGCTAAGAACCAAGAATCTGGAAAAGCAACAAAGTACCTTGTTGAAGTTAGAAGCACTGACATCTTAATTTTTAAATACACATGGAAAACTTGAGTAAAACTAGACGTCAGTTACTTATATTAACTAAATTTAATAGATCCAATTCCCCCAATTAAATGAAATACCCAAGTGAATGCTTCTAAACAAATGGGTCCATAACCACTATTTTTCCCTTCATAAAGCCTTTGAATCTAGAATGTTACCCAACCTGTCTTATGTACATTTCCCAAACGCATTAACGCCTCAGTAGCAGCAGGTTTGAGAAACTTCCACAATAACTAAACCTTAAAATCCCCCCCCCCGGGGGCAAAAAAAGAAAAAGAATAAAGAATAAATAAATAACGCAAGGCAATTACTAACTTCAACCCGCGAAATTGATCAAAAAAACGAATCGTTATGTTGGTCAAAACTAATCGCGAAAACATTAAATTTACTCGAATATTTCGCAAACCCGCATATTAACCACTCACTTACATTATCCATAAACCCAAACCCGACAACGACTGTACAAGAAAGGAAAGAAAAAATGAATGAAAGAAAGGCCGGCCCGAATGAAAACCAACGTAAAATTAGAGACCAAAAGCAACACAACCCCACAATGAACCCAAGAACAAAAAGGAAAAAAGAAAAACCAACATTACAACCACTATCCCAACAAAGCAAAGCAAAAACCCATCACAGAAACAAACCACCACGAAATGAGCGAAGAACATACCAGATTAAGCGAGATCTGAGGAAACCCACCAAGAATCTCGAAAGAAACAGAGACAGGCAATGGCCGACGTAGACTTCAAAAAAAAAAAAAAAACAAGAAAAGGGGAAGAAGCAGAAGGGCAAAGGAATTGTCCGAGCTGATTCAATTGAATCCGATATTCCTCAGCCCAAAGCAACGCAAGGAGTCGGAACACCGAGAGACTTGAATCCCAAAACCCAGAAGCCAAAGGCAACAAAATTAAATAAACCCCCGCCCCCCCTCTCCCCTTTAAATTTTTTTTACTTTCCTTCTCTATTTTTTGGGGGTTTTTTTTTTTTTCCCTTTGGTTGGGTTTCCTTTTCTATGATATTATCGCTCTCCCCCTGCTTCTCTGCTGGTTCATTTCCAAGAACGTTCTTTTAACGCGGCCATGGCTATCTGATTTAAACCACGGGTCATGATTTAACCAACCCTCTGGTTACCAAACCTCTCTCTCTCTCGCTCTATATGTATATATATCTCTATCTCTCTCTAAGCTCTTTGTGTTTGTCTCTCTCTCTCTCTCTCTCTCTCTCTCTGTGCATTGGAAGACGTAGAAGAGTCTAGAAGGCAGGATCGAGGCCGTTGAAATGTCATTGGCAGTGTGGAGGAAGCAGCCGTTGGATGGGGGGACTGAGGCATGGTGACGTGGAGATAAAGATTGGGTTATGACGTGGCGAAAGTCGCTCTATTGTTAACACCGTTAATCAGCTATGCTGAACCGTTGTTGTTTGTTTATGATTAAACAAAGATTTTCCATTTGAGATTATCTCTAGTTTAAGGAAAAATATCTTGTGTAACTGTGCTCACCACAAACCCATGCACACTTTTTAGGGGAAAAAGAAAAATTTATATGTACATTTATAGCAACAACAATTAGATATATAAATACACACACATATAATAAAAAGAAATTATTTTCACATTTTTTATGAGTTTTTGTTTTCTATAACTTTTAAATTATTTCTTTCTTTTTCACAATATCAAATATATATTTTTTCTGCATTAATAATGATATAATTATTTAGTTATTCATCTATTATAAATTGCAAAAATCAACTCTTTATAAAATTCATTGTGTTAAAATTTCTTTTTATTGCAGGTATTGCAACTATTAGAATCAAAACTAATTTCAAAAGTATGTACACTTGTATATATAAAATATTTCGTTGTCTTGTGTGAAAAATTACCGAGTTCTCCCAGATTTTAAAGTTTAATGAATATTTATTATTTAACTTTTAATTTAATTATCAAGTCTCATGAATCTTATGAAAAATTTTAAATGAAAAATATTAAATAAACTGAATAATTTTTTGCTTATTAGTGAAAAAATTTCTATAAATAATAAATCAAAGTTAAGAACATCTTTTAGTTAAAAAAAAAAAAAGGTATTGTATTTACAACTCGATGAAATTTGGAAAAGAAAAAGACTTATGAAAGCAATTTTAAAAGAAAATGGAGACAAAAGAGTGTTTGTTGAAACAGTTTTGAGAGAGAGGCAGTGGGGACAAAGCAAAACTTTAGATGCAGCAATTAAAATTAAAAATAATAATAATAAATAAAACTAATATATATATATATATATATATATATATTCATTTAATTGTCACCGGCCCCACTAAATTTGTCGCCACCTCTAGATGTGTTCGATTACATTGATGTTTTCGTTTTTGTTTTGAGTAAAATTCCACGGACCGGATGAGAGGCACAGGTAATAGCATTTTATAGGTTCCACGTCCAAAAGCTTATTATTTTAATTTTAAAAAAAAAATCAAATAAAATATACCACAATTACGTATAAATATGCAATAAATATAATTACAAATTATATGAAAATTATTATATATTTTATGTTAAATGATAATTATGGTGCATTTTTACACTCCTTGTTTCACCGTTTACATTCTTTTCCGAAAACATTTAATACAGAAGGGAGCCAGTTTAAGAATAAATTCATGCATCGACCACAACATGATGTTCAATTTTTTTTTTTCTCCTCGCTTGTTTTTCTTTCTTTTAATTGTTCATTATTAAGCTAAATTATCTTTATTTGTGCATGCGATTTATGATTTGAAATTACCTAATTTGGGTTTAAGAAAAGAAATTCTTGTGCGAATCGGTGCACCTCTAAATGCATAAACTTTTAATCTTCGAGTGTTCCTCGAACCTTGGTTGACAAGAATTTTTATTTGATTATAATAAAATTTATATTAATTAATTTGTATAATATTATTTTAATTATAATTAAGTCTCTACAATTGTAATACATTTGAATATTTTTAATTTATAAATTTATAAAAAAAAAAATAACACATAAGTAGTACTCAATTTTTTCTTTTTAATTTGAGTAGTATATATTTATATATAAATATATGAATATAGGAATGAATAGATACAGACTTGACATTTGATACAATAATGAGTTATTAGAATGGGGAAGGTAACGTTCAGAGGCCGGCAATTTCCGGCACCAGAACCGTGCCGGACGATTAATCTCTTCTGGTCGCACAGCTCACTCGCCCTAATTAAGTAATTATCTATAATGGGAACAAGTAAATATAACTTCTGTACTTCTTATGGCTGATTTGACCCGACCCAATAATACTCGAACCCCATCAACCCGGTGGGGGGAGGGGAAAAGGACAAAAGAGCATTAAGTTTGAGAAACAAGCAAAGAGAAAGAAAGAGGAAGAGGGGGGACAGTCAACGCTCGACGACAGGATCCCATGCCACCACGAACGCCGCACGTGACGGTGACTCCCCGCTTTTATCTGATCCGTCGGTATCATCCTGCCACGTGTTGCTTTTCTTTGTTTCATTATTATTCCAAACTGCTGAAAATAACATATTAAATTAAAATCCTTGGGCCATGTGCCCACCTTGTTTCGGATAAATCAAAGGGAAAAATTGTCGCCCTCATCGATCCGTGTTTTGATTCGTTTGCGCGGTGGATTTTTTTGGGTCTGTTTTCTCACGGTGAATTGGGGCCGGCCACCAGCAGAGTTTTTTTTTTTTTCTTTTAAGAAAATACATTAATTATTATATTTATAAATTAAAATGAAAATTTAAAATTATTTATATTCTCATTTAAAATTTTTTTATAAAAAAAAATTTGAATTCGAGAAATTTTTTTTATATTTAATTAATAAGTCTAGACTCTTAATATAAATTTTTATTTATTAAATAATAATTATAATAAAAATTTAAATATAAATAAATATATATTAAATTATTAATCAAATTATTATCTTTAAATAAGAATTTGTATCACTAAACTTATAATATTTTAACTTCTATTACTTGACAATAAAAAAACAAATTTAACCATATTTTTAATGATTAGTTTATTTATAAACAATGTTATTTTTTTTTGATAATTTTATAAATAATTCAGATAAATACTCTTTTGAATATATAATTAAAATATTTAAATATTATACTTGTATTTAATTACATTTATATATGAGTTTGTAAAGCATATTGTTTCAAAATAAAATTTAGTTATTTTTAAGTTTAGTACTAAGATTTATTTGTTTAGCTTTATTTTCTTTCTTTTTCATTATATTGGGCTATAAACGACAGTAGTTCTTTATTGTCTTACAGTCTCGTACTCCGATGGACATCTTTGGAGAATTCGTTTAGTTTAATTTGGATGCAAAGATATTTTTCGTTTTCAATATTATGAATGATTGAATGGACGCCATTTTGCCCCGTCATGCCATGCATACGAAACCAATCACGTTAGATGTTGAAAATTTCTTGCTTTCAAGTTTTAATACAACATGCATGGCTGAACTCTCTTCACAACATGATGGAGAATAACTGATGGTTTGACAATGAAACCTTGGAAGGAAACTTACCATTTGAGAATAACTTTACAAACTAATGGTTTTTTTTTTGTTTTTCTTTTTTGTTTGCAATAGGAAACTAGTTGTTTCCCCCGATGACACTAATCGTTATCCTTAAATCGATTCGTGAATACCCGTGATCACATATAAGGCAACCGTCGATTACATAACTGTATAGTACAAAGCAGGTTAATTCATCACTCAAATCAAAACTTAAATTTGTTCAAAAAGTAATAAAAAGAGAAATCTTAAAATGAACGCGAATTTTAAACACGAGAGCAAAGTAGATCTATTAAAAACGTTATCGTGATTGTTAGATTTCAAATTTGTATTCCTTTTTTAAAAAAAAAAAAAAAACTATGAATATGATTACAATTTTTCATAAGAAGAAAGCCACCGTCATGTGCTACGAGTAGGATGGTTCAACTCTACAGCTGAAAAACAACCAAAAAAAGATAAATAAATAAAAAAAAAAAAACCCTTTATTTGTTGTATACGGACCAGTTGCCGTGGGCCGAAAGTAAAGTCATAGGACGACAACAATCATGGCCAATGATATTCTGCCACGTTGCGATTAGGCGAGTTCCTCAAAATTGCAGCACATTGTGTTTTATGTACGGACACACACACAGTAGAAAAGGATCGGGCAACTTTCTGTAGGCTTGCAATCGGTCTATTCAAATTTGTCGCGTCGGTTTTCGTTCTTCCTAATGAAAACGAAAATGCATAAAAACTCCCAAGTGGAATACGATACCGTCGCAAGTGGTTTTCCTTTTGTCTTGCGCCCGTCGTTTTGCATTCTCTGCCCATCGTTTGTTTTCTTTTTTCTTTTTTTTTTTTTATTTGAAGATTAGATAATTTTATTCCTTCATTTTTATAAATTTTATATGTCTTTTAATATTAAAAATCACGATTTTTAATAAAAATTCAAATTTTTAATTATTCAAAGAACCTACTGTTGGTTTTTTATTGGTTTGATACCACCAGGGCCGTGTTGGGATGGATGGATCCAACTGACCCTCTCCAGCTCTAGTTTGTGGTCCATCCGATTCCAATTCAAATCGGGACCGTAGTTGGGTCCGATAAGAAAGCCATTGCAAGTGACAGTTCTAGTGTACTGAACCTTACCAACAAAACTTTAAACTTTGCCATTTGTATACTCCATCATTCATCTATTCTACTAATGTGCAATTAGTGTCTCCGAAGATATCTGCAACCAGTTGGTCTAATTGAATATTGATTACATCTTGGACAATCCAGTGTTGGTGGACTGTTTTGGAAAATTGCTAGTCATTGGGTTGCTGACTTTTCTATGAGAGTTGGATTTACATCAATCATGATCATCGAATTGTTTGCACTGAAGGAAGAACTTTCATTTTGCTGAAATCTGAACCTTAGGAAGGTAGTGATGCACATTGACTCACAAGTGGTTCTTAAACGGGTACAGTTCTTTAATTTTATATCTAATTAATTGAACTAATATAAATTAATTTTTTTTCAGTTAAGTTATGATTTTTAGTTTTAAAAAGTTATAGTTAATCAATCAAATTGAAACATTATTTTATACATATATTTTTAACTCTAATAATACTAAAAGTTTTTATTTATAAAATTATGTGAAACAATAAATTTCATTCAAAAATTATTATGCCTTAGATAATTATATAGTTATTTTATATATAATGATAATCATATTTTTTAAAAAATACATAAATATTATACTTTTTATTCAAACTAGAATTTTTAAATTTTGATTGATATTAATTTTCAATCGATTTGAAAAATTGAATGGAATAAAATTTTCAATTATCCGAAAGTTTCAATCTCATTGGAGTGAGGTTTTAAATTGATTGGAAATTTCAATTTGATTATGTTATCAAGATCATAGTTCGACTAACCAAAATATGAATACTCTTATAGCTAGGTAACACAAATCAACAATTTTAGTTTGCTAGAGGTAATGATGTGCTAAATTTGTAACAATAAATTTCTATAATTATTAAATTGATTCAAGTTGAAGGTGGGACTAAACTTGACAAAACACAATTTTTTTTTAAATTTTATTTTTAGTTATTAATCCTAATTTGAATCCAAATAAACTAAATGAAGAAGAAACCTAGCTAAATGAATAACATTACATTTTATTAATTTTTTTCTAGTTGTTTATATATACATATTTTTTCCACAATGGACCCTGCATGTTTTATTTTAGTAGGGCGATCTATAAATTTAAGAGAAAGAATTTCAAATATTTTCCCATCTGATGAAGATTTTTGCTGTGATCGGTGGAGCCCTACTCGATTTGGCTATATGTAAACCTCCCCGTATGATTTAATAGATGTTGGCTCTCAAATTTGAGCTTCAGAATAATGAAGTTATTAAAAGATTCATCTTTTTACATAGTGAACAGAGATAAATGATTTTATTTTCAATCCAAGTTCCACACATAGAATATATGATGTCTTGGTGTAGAAGATTATTCGATAGACTCAATTTATATCTCATTTCAAGCTATTAAAGGTTGAAATTGAAGATAGGAATAGAATATGAGACTCAGAATTGATTCTGTTTGATATAAATTAATTCTAAAAAGCATATCCAACAAGTATACCCAGAAATGCTTTGGTTAACAAAAACGTTTGATAAGAAAAGCCTTTGAGATCATGATGGTTGTGTCCACATCAAGGAAGAAGAACCTTAGAGTTGCGTGTAATTTTTGTTAACAGAAGATATCACTTTTGTAAATAAAAGATTTAACTTGTTCCTTGTTTCCCGGAATGATAAAAGTACTTAAAAAGGCCTTTTTGTTTTTCTTCTTTTAAAGGAAGTTGCATCATGCAAATGAAAGCTTATATATTCTTTTTCATTAAGTTACAACTTCGATTTACACAATCACATCCAAATTATTGTATTTTTTTCGACTTGAAAGTCACTACAGATTTTCTTGACGAAAAATGGGTAGTTGATGATAGATATAATGAATGTGTGATTGTGTATACGATGACTTAACCTACATCTTACATATAAAAACAACTTCGTTTCCTCCTCTCTTTAATTCAAAGGAGAAAATTCACGTTGTTTGACGACAAAGATTGGTACAAAACACAAGGGGTTCCAATTGACAAAGTGAGCTTCCTCCTTCATTTTGTTAATTATGGTCTGATTTTATTTTATTTTATTTCACTTGTTTTGGGACGAGAATATGAAGAGATAGTTTCTAGTAAATCTCCTAATCTCAGTGTAAATAGATATTCCTATTTCTGCCAAGCTTGTTTTATGGCATTTTCCAATGAAGCAGCTATTTGTGTAGAACGAAGAAGAAAAAAAAAAAAGCGAAAAGAACAAAAAAAAAAAAAGGGCCTATTATTTCCAACACTATAGTTGGGCTCTTGTTGTGTTTCATACAGCACAATGTACATAATCGGGTTCTATGTTTTGTTTTTCAAAAATAAACAATTGGGATTTAAAAAAAGGATAAATTTTTGTATCTTAAAAATGAATAATATCTAGACAAACAAAAAAAAAAAAGAAGAAAAAAATAGAAAAGTGTTGATTGATCCAACATAAAACAGATGACCTAATGACAGTAATGGTCGGACTGAATTAGGGAGAGAATTATTCGGTTATTCATCAGCCTTCTCACACAGTCAATCTCTTGTTGTGACCAAAAGAACAGAGCAAATTATCCTTTGTATGCACGTATGTGTGTGTGCATGTTCCGCTTGCCTTTACCTCGAAGCCAGAGTTTTGACTAATATGCTGGTTTGTGTCATGTGCAAAGTTTCCCATGAAATTGCAGACGACAAAAAAAATAAAAAAATAAAAAAAGAAGCGAAATTGAAAAACTTGGTTGGAAAACTCTTTTTACTTAATCAACAAGAAAAGATGGCATTTCTACTTGATCATCAAGAAATATGGGACTATATAAGAGCGTGAACACTGAACTCAACAGGTAAAATCTTGCACGTATACTTGCAGCTATGGCTTAACTTGGTGTTTGGTCTTGTAAATGTCAATTGATCAAGCAAAAATAAAGTTATGAGCAAGGATAAGGCGGAGAGACGACACTCACCAATCGTAGCATCATTAGCCTCATGCTTTTGTATCTCTGGTAGGGATGGAAGTGTGAAGGGTGAAAAAGCTGAGCCACCACCGCCACCAGCCCCCCCCGGGGCCAGAGGCCTCAATGGTGGCTGCAGCTAAGCATTTCTCAACTGCCCATAAAGTAAGGTTAAATTAGTTTATCATTTTATGGCTTTGTAATCTACAAGTGTATGCTGAATCTGATATAAAATTCCAGTCTTTTCTTCTATGCTTGTTGATACGAGCATAAATGGCGGCAGTGGCTCGGGCTTCTCCGCTTAGTAAACAATAAGAGCCTGAGGTATCCTAGTGATCCTTTGCTTCTTTCTATTTAAGGCTGGACGCGTGTACAGTTGAATGTTGCTTAGGATACACAGACACATAAATAATTATAAGTATCATACAACGAATCAATGCTCCGATTAGATCCGCTCTCTTGTCAATGGTATCAAAAAATGATCTCCGGCTATTCCATGCAGAGCTGTTTGGTAGTCTGATAAAAATCCACCGGGCGAGCTTTACATCTACCTTCGAACGCCATTTACCGTGAAAAATGTAAATCATGTTGTTGATGATGAAAAGTGCCATATATTTTTGACTTGAAAAGAAGAGAATATGCTCAATGAAACCCTCCGAGTCATACTTGACAACTCCTTTCAGCAATTCCCAATTTGTTTGCAATGCAGATGTCGAGAAACCCAGGTCAGGTTCAGGACATGGATTATGTATTATACTTTAACACGTCTCCTTACATGAAAATCCAGTGAGTTGGGCTGAAAAGCGTGAACAAACCAGACTTGCTTGGACATCAACAAACTATAAATTCATAATTGGATGTGAAAACAGTGTGATTCAAACTCATGACCACTTGGTTATAACTTAAGATATGGATTATATATTATATTTTAACATGTCTCCTTACATGAAAATCTAGTGTGTTGGTCTAGAAGCGTGAACAAAGACTTACTTAGACATGAACAAAGTAAAAATTCATAATTAAATGTGAAAACAATGTGTATAAAAATTCTAATACCATTTTAAGAAATCAAACTGGTGCACAGTAATATTGAATTTGATAATCCATGCCTAGCGTGTATGTTTAAAGTCATGGAGTACTCAGTAAAGACAATGAATTTTATCAGATGGATGATTATATCTAAGTGAAGAGTGCATCTAGACCTCTTTGGTGAGATCATTGTTAAGAAATGCATTCTTAATGTCTATTTGAAAGAACTTCCAATATCGAATTGTGGCAATTACTAGTATACTTATGGTTGAAGTGATTCAAGCCACTAAGCAAAAGTCTCCCCATAGACAATCTTATACTCTTAAGTAAAGCTTTTGACTACCAATCGAGTTTTGTATCGCTAAATAGATCCATCTGACTTCGTCTTAATTTTATACATCTATTTGCCTCCAAGGACATATTTACTAAGAAGTAGCTTAACTAAAATCCAACTGTGAGTTTTTGGTAAGGTTTGTAATTCTTTTACCATTGCTCACTATTAAAGAAAGTTAATGTTAGTTTCTCGATAAATTTAAGTTTCATATAAGGCAATAATGGTTAAATAAACAACAAAATCTTGAAAGTGAGGATAATTTACTTACTTGAGAAGAATGATGTATAGGTAGAGGCTTAAAGGGAGACTCAAAAGGAGACACTAGATCCATAGATAAGGAAGATACCTCATGATTGACTGATGGTGCTCTTATTGAATTTGTATCCAAACTAGAAGGAAAAGGATTTATGGGAAAAGACTATAATGAAGTTTTAGAAATCATAATGTCCAACATTAATTCAACAAAAGAATTTAACTAAAATGAGGAAAAAGAAGAAAACATCTTATATTCCCAAAAAATGACATGATGAGAAACTTGAAGACATTTATATATGAGATCTCAACATCGATAACCTTTGTGATTAATTCCAAAACTAAGAAAACTATATAAACATGCATGTGCGTCTAAATTGGTTCATTCATAAGGCTATAAAAGAACAAAGCAAGAATAACCAAAGACTTAAAGAGATTGATATGTAAGTGGTGTATCATAAAGTTGATCAAAAAAAGATATATTTTTGATGACTTAAGATCAAATATGATTAATGGTGTATATAATAGTAAAAGTAACTTCTCCTTAAAAATGTTCAAGATAAAGGGTAAAAATAATAAGAGCTCGAATTATATCTAAAATATGATAACATTTTTGTTTATTCCACCCATTTTGTTGTTAGGTATTAGACATAAGCATTGAAGAATAAAATCAATCTAGGAAAGAAATTACAGAAATTTTGAATTTTTGTATTTCATAGTATTATCAGTATAAAATGATTTTATTGTTTGAGAAAACTAAATTTTGATTATAGTAGTAAATTGCGAATAAATATTAAATAACTCAGAATGATTCTTTATGATATAAAACTATGTATAATGTGAATAATTATCCATAAATATCATAGAGTATCATGATCTACCTATATTAATAAAAGAGTCCCAAATATTAAAATAAACCAATTCTAAGGGCGGAGAGAAAATATACTCACTCTTATTAAAAGGTAAAACATGATATTTGACAAGTTGACATGGAACACAACTAATCTCAACATTTTTAACATAAACTAAAAGACCACTAAAAATTAAAAGATTCAATTTAAATTGAGAAACATGTCTAAGACAAGAATGTCAAAGTGCAAATGAAAGTAACATAGTATAATGAATAAGTGACCAATTAAGAAGTTTCAAGTAGATAAGTTCAAACAAATGTCTAATTTTGTAGCCGATCTTAAGTATTTAGGTTATTTATGGATCCTATTTTTATTTTTATGCTTTTCATGTTAATATTTTATTTATTTTTTTTCTTTTCTCCTTATTTGAAATGTCTCAAATAACCACTTTTAGTGATTTTGTTTAAAAAGAGAAAACAAACTAGAAAAAAATGATATTATTTTGCATCTTGAGCTCATATAAGATGCCTAAAATAAGATTATCACTAGGTATTTTATGCCCTTTTTTTTTTTTTGAATTTTTATTTCATATTTTTCTTTCCTTGTTTTTTCCTTTTTTTTTTCCCTTTTTTTCTTTTTTCTGTCCTTCTTTACACCATTTTTGTTTTTTTTTTTCTCTTTTTCCTCTCATGCATTATTTTGCTTTTTTTTTTTTGCACCACATTGTTTTGTTGCCTTTTCCTTTCCCTTTTCTTTTTCTTTTTTCCTCTGGCCACTAACACCACTTTATAATTTCTCTATCAAAAACTCAAATTTGAGTTTTCATGGTCTACTTTATACTCCCTTCTGTAACTAGCCCTTTTGTTCATTAATTTTCAAAATTTTGAGCTTGCAAACACCTCAACGACAATTTTAAAAGGTGTTCAAGCAAGGAATACTATAATATGACTTCAAAATAGTGTTTTTGGATTGATTTTGGTTTGGATATTGTATTGGTAGGGAGATGGATGGCTGTCGGTGGTAGGAAGTCACTAGTCTCCAGATGATGCAAAATGCACACTAATGGGTAGATTGTGAGACATTAAATTCTCTAATGCTAATTTTGTGTTGTGATAATGGTTGAAAAAGGGTCAATCAAAGGCCAAAATTAGTGGGAACATTCGTCTTTGAGCCTTTGATCAGAGTGTTTTCATTTTATTTTTTGGGCAAGTGGAGGGTACCTTTGGGACAAGTAGGATAAGGCATATTGGCTAATGTTGATTTCAATTGAAAATGCCACAGTGTAGTGGCATTACAATGGTGACATATTTCTCGACCTCTTTCACTACACGACCTTCATAAATGGATAAATTGGCTTGTGAGGATTCCAAAAAATGGGAGAGTTGACAATTTTTGGTGATTGATGGTTGCTATTGGCTACTTTTCAGTGACCCTCCAATGACAAAATGCTTATTTTTTAGGTATTTTTTGATTGTCTTACCAATGTTATATTTATGTTGACATTTTAATAAAATAATGAAAAAAAAGGAGAAAAGATTACCTCTTTTATGTTGTTTTTGCTATGCAGTGAGTAGAAAAGGAGGATCAAAAAGTGTAATGATCTTCAGATAAGTTTACCAATTTCTTAGTGATTATATATGTAGTTATACGTGGGTGTTGATATTTTTTGTTAATGGAAAATTACCACTTATCTTGCCAACTTAATTAAGCTTATTCATTTGTGTCAATTTTATTAGTCACTAGTGAAACAATGAGATTGATTAAATGTTTAGTCATTAATACTTGATTTAGTCATGATTAAGGCTTGATTTGAGATAATTTATGTAATTTAATATGTAAAAATGTAGTAAAAATAAAAGGATCCTTAAAATTAAATTAGAGGTGCCTTAATTCCCAACATTGTTTGCTTAAGAGAGAAATCTCTTTATTTCGTTTGATTTCTATGCATGTTTATAGAATGGTTGATGTTATTTTACTTGTTTTAAATACTTCAGTTATTTTTTGGACCCAAAAAAGGGCCTAGACACATTAATTGTTCACTCTTATTCTTTTTACTAAGTTAGATTCTCTTGACCTCTTAAATTTTAATTACTGCTCCCTTTTATCATGCCTCTTGTCTTTTAATATTTATGTTGACTATTTTAGTGGACCTCTCTACCTCTCTTATATGCCTTTTTCTCTCTGTGTCTCTTGACCTCTTTTTTTTTCTAGTCCCTCCTTACTTTAATAAATGTTGGCCTTTTATAAAGAAGTTGACTTAATCTTAGTTATTGATTTTTAATTACCTTTTGCTAAATTGTTTTAATATTATGTGGGCCTTTGACTTGCAGAATTTGCACTTAGATTGAGTAATTGGGCTTTAAAGAGATGATCAAATAGATAATACTAATCAACTGAAGGCCTTTGAGAGGGTGGGTCCCCTTTGCAACATAATGATGTAATTGATACTATAAAAGCAAATTTTCAGCTTTTGGGTTTAGTCTAAGGGTCACATTGGTTGTCAACTCTCATTTTTGAAATTGTATATTGAATTTTTAATTATGTATTGGATGTTAATAGCAGTTCAATTGTTTTTTTTTTCTTTTTTTTTCATTTTTTCCTCATTTTCTTTGTTGCTTTACTTATTTTTTTTCATTAAGTAAAAATTCACAATCCAAATTTACAAGATTAATCCCTTATGCAAGAGAGTGAATGAGGTGAACAAAATAGGAATACAATAATTACCTCTCTTTGTGAGCTACTTTGGGACAAGGAAATAAATAAAGACCTCCTTAGATACTTATTTTGTTCACCTTCTGAGTATTTGTGTTGTAGTGTCCTAATTTTGGATATGGCTATTTGAAGTGCATTCAAGATTAAGGAATAATTTCATGGGTCATGATAGTCCTAAAAGCAAGTGCTCATCATCTACATATTGAAGGCAACTTTGCTTAGGATAATTGTGTTATTGAAGGGCTCTTAATATTACAAAAAATTATGTTGTTCTACATTGAGAACTTTTTTTAATGTGTAATTGATGGCTTTATTAAGGGGTTAATTTGCTTAATGTAAAACGGTTTTGGTGGCACACTTTGGCTAGTGCAAATAGATTTTATGAGCACTTGAAGTTTTAAAAATATATTAATGCATCCTTTATGCTTACTTGAGATAACTATATTATTGTTTTGCTTGGGAATACATTTTCAAGGTTGTGCAAAATGGCTTATGATCATCATTGACCATGAAAATCTCTAAAATAAATTAACATAGTGCCTATATTAGTCTAATATGATTGCCTGACCTTTTGGCTTGGTTCGTTGGTATAAGGCACATTTAAACTTTGTACAAAATTGCTTTCAATTGCCACTTACTATTAAAATCTTAGAGGTATGCTGACATGTGATTTGTACTTATTTAAAACAATTATATGACCCTTTAACTCGGGTGGCCAATGCATGATGCATTTAAACTTTGTACAAAATTACTTTTAATTATGATTTATTGTTGAAATCTTGGGGGTATGCTAATATGTGATTTGTAGTTGTTTAAAATGGTTGGATGACCCTTTGGTTTGGGTTATCACTGTAGGACACATTCAAACTTCGTACAAAATTGCTTTCTATAGCCAGTAAAATTTTAAGAGTAAATTGACACATTACTTGAACTTGCTTAAGATGATTACATACCTTTTAACTCGAGTGTTAGATGCAAAACATACTTAAACTTGTCCAATGTTGCTATTATGATCTAGTTTCATTGATTGTGGTTGTTCACACATGCTTACATTGGCACAGTGTTATTGAAGATTGGCTTTTCTTGGTTTACATTTGTTATTTGCATTTTCCAAATGTTTTTCGTGGAGAGAATTATTGTTTAGGAACTTTTGCTAGTTATGGTTTATTATAATCAATACTCTTTCTCCATTTTGGGATCATTGACTCTTGTCACCTTTTGATTTTACTTTACCCTATTTCTAGTTTTAATTCGCTACTTGAAGAGGTCATGCAATAAGAGCTTTTCCTATACTTGGTATGTTTATTTGCTTTTTCCTTGGCTAGGGGGATCATCTTTCTATCTTCTAAGTTATTTCTCCCCCTAACCCAGAATGATTGGAATATCAATAAAATATATCTACTTGTTTTCTTTTAGGAGAATCATCTTACTTTAGAGAGATGCGAACATCCCTTGTGTTGTGTTATTGGAGAAAATGTGCCATTCAAGGGCTTTAGGCATGACATTAAGGAGAATTCCTTATATCCTTAAGAGTCTTAAGTAAAGAAATACAATATGTGTTATATTTATTTTTTAAAGTGCCAATTGGCCCATGTCATCTAAATAAATATGATCACATCAATAACATTTGTAAAAAGCTATTATTTTTTGGACAACCAATTTATCTACGGTATTAAGAGAGTGACATATTTGGATATAAAATGACATAAGATTATGGGGTTATTGGTATGAGGATCAATGAAGACTGATAGTATAGCTAATAACTTGGCCTGAGCTTGGTTTGAACGCCTGACTGGGGATCTTTTTAGCTAATAATTTTGTTTATTTACTTATCTTACATCCTTCCCAATCTCATTCATTATGCCCTTGTCTTTTATTGACAATCGATGATTGGTCCATTTCATTCTCAATTGATATGTAAGTAAAATACTTTTTAGTTGCATTTAAATTGATGGGATGTGGCATGTCTTCACCATCCATATCTATCAAAATTAGTGCCCCTCTTAAGAATGCCCTCCCTTCTTTTTTAGGACCTTTATAATTGGGTGTCATTTACCTTTTGGGTCACTTTGACTTTGTGGAACCTATTTAAGGACTAAGTTTCCTTCTTTAAAGTATATGGGAGCACCTTTTCTTTTGATTTATCTTTCTATTTATGTGTATGTAATGAGTTAAAGTGTGATAAATATTAATGTAGATCACTTAGGAATTGGCTTAAAATTGACTTTGTACATTACTACTTAAGTTGAAAAGGTCTTAGGAATCTAATTATTTTCTTGGGGTATATGGTGATAAATGATTTGATTAAATTATGCCACCAGTTCTTTGATGCATTAGTGATATGGAGTAAACTCGTGTCTCACATTTCCTTGTTGCTTAATAGTTGATAAATGACAAATGCTTAGTCAACATATACTTTTAAACTTTTTGCTTTCATCTTTAAGGCATATAGTAAACCCATTGCACATGCTTTGTATTTTGTTGTGTTATTAATGCCTTCAAATCATAGTTTTGCTGTAATAAAAAATGTTTATCCTTAGGAGAAAAAAAGGCAACTTTAATTTCATACCCTAATGCATGAGATGCCTCATGACACCACATCCGCCATTCATCTATTACCTTTATCATTCCCAAAGCTTGATCCATGTTCGTAATGTCTTTATATGGAAAATCAATTTGCATTTTCTCATACTTAAGAATGGCTCGATTTCAACTATGGACAACTTTTTTTCCTGTTCACTCAAGTGCTAAAAATCTGATAGGATTTTTCACTTGTGATATCATCTTAAGTTGGCATATCGAGGGTTTTTTCAATTTTTTTCTTAAAGCAAATACTAACTAAATTATCGACTTTATCTTTTAGTATCCTAAATAGCATATAAAAGGCTATAAGAAATGAACGAGTGTTGATCGACTTTATCTTTTAGTATCCTAAATAACATATAAAAAGCTATAAGAAATGAACGAGTGTTGTTAGAATGACTTATACATATAGAACAAATGCTAAGATAATAGTTTAAATGATAAGGCTAGAATTATGAGTGTAAGTGATATAAACACATGTTATTGGCTGACATATGGCAAATGGAAGCCCATTTTATGACATAGATACCATTGAATGTCATGGACATCAATAAGTAGGTGAAGTTCAAGTTGTATTACTTTATAAGAGACTTAAATGATTGGAGATATAATGAGATTTTTCACTTGCGAGATCATCTTAGGTTGGCACATTGAGGGTATTTTTAGATTTTTCCTTAAAGTAAATACTGGCTAAACTATTACTTTCATCTTTTAGTATCCTAAATAGCATATAAGAAGGTATAAAAAATGAATGAGTGCTGTTAGAATGACTTATGCATATAAAACAAATGCTAAATTAGCAATTTAAATGATAAGGTTAGAAATATGAGTGTAAGTGACATAAATTATGGTATCTTGATAATAAATACGCAACAATCAATTATGGGGTGTGAATTTATGAGTAAAGTAAAAGGAAAATCCTTGGCCATTAAAATGAAACTAAGAAAGCACTAAAGTATGACTTAAAGATTCAAAAATTTGTGGAGTTGCTTTGAAATGTTTGGTTTGTTGCATGCTTGTGTAATTTTTGTTTTATGCCCGTTTTGAGTGCTCATCACAAAATCAAACAAGAAATAACTATAACCAATATAGATTTTCTAATTTAACTCATCTTTTGGGTAAGTTAAGTTAATGAAATGTTAAAATGTCAATAAAAATAAGCAATTTAAGTGGAACCTAGTTTAAATAATAAAAATATAATAAAATAAATTTATGTGATCTAAAATTATGTATATGTTACAATCAACAATAAATGCATTAAGCAAAGTGGGGCCAAAATTGGTTCAAAAGACTATTACATAACTGAAAAGGGTGCCTACGTCTTCTTTGTTTGAAAATTAAAACTAAAATTGCACACAAATTTCCTTTTTTTTCTTCTTCTTCTTTTATAAATTCCTATAGTGTTCATTTATATTAACAAATCATATCTATAAGATATATATTATTTCCATGACAAGGGTCTATTAATTGTTATCATTTGGTGCTGTATTTGGTATTTGGAATGCTCTCCTTCTTTTAGAGAAGAGTTATGCACACAAACTTTCTCTTTGAAAAGCTTGTCATAATTATATTAATATTAATAAAGAAGATTTATATGAAATTATTACACATTAAAACTTGCCATAATGTTGAGATAAATTTAATAACTCTTAGTTAGAATTTGCTATAATAATATTAATACGATTCCTATAATTTTGTTATCCTTTGCAATTATGAAAATTTTAAAGTTATTTTATTTTCACACACATAACAAATATGTATGAATTCCAAGATTTTTATTTTTTTTAAATCATGCCTCCTTTGAAGTATATTCTTTGATTTAATTTACTTGAAATGTAAATAATTTTTTCTTTTTTTTTAGTTTTACATTTTTAAGGTTTGGTGTTATCTTTGATTTTATTGAATTAAATAGCAATCCAGTATGTATTTTATCATATGGGGAGATTTTTTTTTGGAATTTTAATGATAAAGTCCCCCAATATGATAAAATACATATTGGATTTTCTTTTCCTTCTCCCAAATTCTTATTCTATTCTCTTATGTTGTCACCTTTAACAACATTCAAGACATTCAAAACTTTGGGGCAATACTTACAGTTATAAGCTACCGTATTTTCATCCCTAACTCATAATCATTATGAAATTTTACAAGAGTTTTTTACACTTAAATGCAAATATAATGTGATAATATGTATTTGAAGATATTAATCATACATTGGGCACTCTTTTGATAATAAATTGGAAGTTCTTATTATAAATACAATTAACTCATGAAAGTATAAATACACATAAAAGAAATATATGCATGTATTTTTTGGAGAGAAAAAGTGTGACAATTGCAAAATTTATAAGTAATTATATGAATAAATGCACTCAAAATTAAAAATAAAATGAATATATTGTCAAATTTTTGTGTGAACTTTAATTTAAAATGCTAGTTTCATATGATGAAAATCAATATTGCCAATTGTCATATTGATTTTTGTTCTCTTATTTCATTAGCTTATAGAATTAGAAATTGGCAGGATTTCCCAAACACATGCAATCTTTTAGGCTCTCGTTCACCATTTCCTTTTTGTTTCTCAACTTCTTAGATGTATGCAATCAAAGGTTTCAACAATTTTTGAGCCTCTAATAGTTAAGGTGAAATTACTAATGTCACCTTTAATATCATAAATCCCAATGATAATAATAAGGCATGCCCATATATAACCCCACAAGAATGGTGTTATCAAAATGAAAAAAAAAAAAAAAAGATAAGAAAATGAAGGTAAATAAGAGAAAGGATAACATAATAAAATAGACTTATAAATCAACCAACAGTTATACTATTAAAGCGAAGATTATAAAAAAGTGGGGCATTTGGGGAAATGAGTTTTAAGGTTTTTCTACTAAAAATGGAAATTGGATTGGAAATTGGTAAAATACCTAATTACATGCTAATTGTAGTTTATGGCTTCAGAGCAAATACTTAATTAAAGGGCTAGGTGTTTTAGAAGTAACCTTAAAGGCCAAGGGAGAGATTTGGTGTTAATTTAATCCATTATGTATATTTTTGTAGGTTTTAGATTAGTTTTTCTTCAACAAAATAAAGAATGTTCAGAGATGTCAAGGTAAGCAAACATGTGCATCGTTACAAATATTCAACCTATAGGATTGCCTAAAGTTGGCTCCATTGCTTCATAACATATGTTAGTCCTTTAAATTCATTAACTTAAGCATGCAAGCAAATTGGTGACACCTTGCATTAATTCTTGCATAGGAATTGAGTGAAGACACCCAAGCAAGTAAGGTGTGGCAAAAATATGAGTATAAAAGCATAATAAAAGAGACTAAGATATTAGGGTCAAATAGAAAAGGTGTTAGAGTCTTATCCAATGCAATGTGTTGGCATGGAATCCTTGAAAGAAGGAAAACATGGGGGACCAAATAGAATGACTGATTAAGGTTTCATTAAAGTGTTAAACTCTTCTTAAACATAGTTACATGTTTGAGCCAAAAATATGGGTGAATATTCCTAAAAGTGGGGATCCTTATTATTAATAATTGATTTGGTACTCAAGTCATGCATATCCTTTTAGCCCTTTTGCTATTAGGTTATTAGTGGGCTTTTTCAAAGCTTTTGGAGCCTTAAGGATAGTTAGGCCTACTATAGAGGCTTGAGGCATATTAGTTAAACTTTCTTCTTCTTAGCTATCTTGGACTTAGAGCTTAAAGAAATTAGGCCTCTAAATGGCCTAACTTGCTTCTACTTTATATATTATAGTCTATATGCTTTATGTAATCAAAATTATTATATTAGGGTTTAAGTCCCTATACTATGAATTAGACATTACTCATTTTATCATAGGTTAAGAAGGGAAAGGCTTTTTTGAGGACCCAATAATGCTATATGCAGATTTAAGTTGTAGGGGACATGAAAGAATAACCTTTTAGGGAGAGAAAGAGTGTGAGAGAGTAAATGCATTTATAGTCTTCTAATTATGTTAAATAAAATAAAGGTATAATAGTACCCATCATAAAGGATGTAACATAATATTTATATATAATTTGCTTATAAAAACTCATAAACACTTTCAACCAAGCAATGAATAATTTGCCCATAACTAAGCATTTGAATCTTTTCAGTCTAAAATAAAGCAAAAATAAAGAATAAGAGAACATCAAAATGAGTTGAAAATTTTAAGAGTGGAGAAGAAAAAGGAAAAATAAAATAAAGAACATCAATCAACTTATATTAAAGAAGATTGTTTCATAATGCAAATAAGTGAGAGAGTGAAAAGTAGATGGTTGAAGAGGCAACAAAAGTGAAAGGTGAATAGATGGAGATACCATGAAAGAGTAGGAGTGGAGAGCTAAAGAGAAGGTATGAGGTTGTGATAATTTCTTGGTGGGTTAAGGATAATTAAGGTTGGAACAAATTGAGTAAATTGTTTTCTAAAAAATAATATGAATTGTTACATAAATGATTAAATACTAATTTAACAATTAGGACATAAATTATGGTAAGGACTTTAAATACTATTTTTACCCTTTTCCTTATTAAAAAAAAATAAGGTTTAGGGATCTCATCTCTAATTAAAATCCTTTGACTCTATTTCATCACGATAAAGTCGAACAAGTCCTTATGAAGGCAAGGACCATTGTCATCTCTTAAAGTGATTAATTAATTAAACTATCTCAATTAAGTTAATAATTATATTACTTATTAATTTTATGATTATTATGTTATCTTTACTTTTTATGTTAGTTAAGGATATTTGTTAATTAAACTATTTACATAAATTATCTAGACTTGTGTATTTATATAATCACATTGTATCATTCTCATGCTTTTTTAGTTCATTTTACCTCTTTTTTTTAAAAATTATAAATAATAATAGCAATGATGATAAGGTTTTCTAAATGAAAATTTTTCTTACATATTCTTTGTACTTAATTAATATAAGAAACATGAAAGTTTTTGGCAAAGGGAAAAAAGGACTTCTAACAAAATTTCTTATCTTTATGAAAATCAATAAAAGAAGTGATGATAAGGTTTCCTAAATAAATATATTTTGTATAGATTTTATGTACTTTATATATATAAAAATCATAAAAGTTTTTTTTTTTTTTTTAATTTTGAAAAAAGGATGTAAGGAATTGACATTTTCTTTATATAGTTTCTTATTGATAAACATTAACTTTTAGTTTTTTTTCATTCTTTTGGATTAATATACAAGCAAATACTGAGTTTTATGCATTTTCAAAGATTTAACACAACCTTTAAAGTGTAACAACTTATCTTTCATAGGATTTTTGTAGTCATAAATTTTGCACATAGCTAATAAAAGGTAACTATTTCAAAAATTTACACAAGTGAGGCATTAACGTGTAAAAAATTTATCATATTGAAGGCATTGTGATATTTAATTTAAAATTAAAAAATGCAATTAAATAAAGAATACATTAAAAAAGACATTAAAAAAATTCCCTCTCTTGTCTTTTTCTTTATTCTTTCTTAACCTTACACCTCTCTTCCTTTCCTTATAATTTGAATTCATAATAGCAAAAGGCAATGATTATTGATACATAAATATATTAGATTAAGGTTTAGCCGAGCATACTTTTATTGTAAACTCATTTACTTTACTCCTTCATTACTATCTTTAATGGTGATAAATCCTTAAATTCCTCTATTTCTAAGGCCACCACCTATTAGGTTGCTTCATTGGACCTTAGAAAATGGTTTAGATTAGACTATGTCTCAATCTCACTCAATATGTCAAGTTTTTTAGTTGAAATAAAAGAAATACTTAAGATAATTTTTGGGTTTAAAGGTAATTTGTCAATAACTTATCATAAGTTGCAATTTCAATATTTTCTATTTAGTTCTTGATAGTTATTTTTTTTACTTTAAATGAATCTAATGCTAATTTTCAATTGAGAGATTCAGTGTCCTTGATAAGATATTGGAAGAAATTTGATTGTTTTGTCACTATGAAGCAATCTAATGCTAATTTGATTCATTGATATCCATTCTTTATTAATAAGACAAAGAAGAATCTGGCATTTCATCTTTAGGTTGGAGTTTTGATTCCAGGATGAGAAATTGGATTGATTGGTTTGATCTATTTAAAGGATGATAAGGGAGGTCTATTTTCAATTGCATATGCACATTTTACCAACACAAATTTTAGGTAGTGGAATTTGGACTCTCTTTTTTATATTCTAAAAGTCGATTAACTAAAGGGTTAATTATTGGGAAAAAAAATCAAGAAATTTAAGTTCTTTTGCAATTCTAGCATGATTTTTTTTTTAACATGTTGATCAAGAACTTTGTGTTTGATTTCAAATTTAAGCATGCCATTAATGAATTTAGACAAAACTAGTTAAGTTGTCTAGCCAACATTACTTTAGATAAGAAAATACTTTAGGATCCAAATATTTTGGACTTGTCATTTAGATAAGAAATTCATATGTAATTTAAAAATATTTTGTCAATAAGTATAAAAGAACACTTGATTAGAGACAATGTGGAAGTTGCAATGAAGAAATGTAGTTGTCACATCAATATGGCACAATGGTGGTAGTGGACCCATGAATATTGCTTTAATTATTTTGGCATTATTCTTTTCTTTCTTTTATTGTATAAAGGCATATGTTTGGCCTTTTCAAAGTGTCTTTGAGAGAGAAAAGAAAAATATTAAGTTGAATGACATCATTTGTATATAAGATTTTGGGTAGTAACATATACTCAAATGTAGTTGTAAATTTCCTATTATTTCATTGTAAATGTTCTTTGATCATCCTTATCATAAACATAAATTGAAAATTGAATTACATAAATTTTGTTGTCATTGTTTTTTAGCATGATCTTGTTTTTATGACAATTATTATTCTAACTAAATAATTAGTTTAAATCCGAAGGTCTAGCAAATTTGTCACAATATACTAATGTCCTTAAATATATTTCATAATGATGGAAAGGTTGGTAAGAAAATATGAAATGAGAAAATTTGCTGGTAAAAATGACTTTAACATATAACACATCAAAAGTATGGGTCTTGTTAATCTAATAAGGTCTTAGTAAGGCTCTTAAAGGCCAAAAAGAATTATGAAAGAGATTATGGAAAAAGAAAAAAAGAAAGAGCTTATAGAGAAGCACATAATACAATATTATTATGTTTATCAGATGAGTTACTAAACAAAGTTACATATTAAAACACAGATGGTGGTTTGTGATCTTAACTAGAGTCTTAATATATGACCAAGTCTTTAAATAATTAGATGTGTTTAAAAATTGTCTTTATACACTCTAAATTAAAGAAAGAACACTTGTTCAAGATTTTTTGGCTAAATTCAATAACTAATTTTATAATTAAAAATATATATGTTAAAATTGATAATGAGGATTAGACTTTTATATTATTATGCTAGCTATATCCCTTTTATTAGAATTTTGTTGACATGATGTTGTATGCCAATGAAATTCATTTAGTATATGACATAAAGATATCATTAAATTGAATAAAGTCAAAGAAACAGATAACAAAAGAGTTTGTAGAAAATCAAGTAAATAATATGATTATTAAAGGCAAGATAAATCAAAAAGGGTTCGACAGTAAAGTCAAAACTGTGTCCAAATCCAAGCACAATAAAGCAACTTATTATCACTATCACAAAAAAGGTATATTCGGCCGCATTGCCTTAAGCGAAAAGACAAAAGAAAGCAAAAGGCTAGTGATTCTACTATTATAGCAAACATAGCTAGAGAAAGGAAAAGTTCTAATATTAATAATGTTTTAATGGTGTCAACCAATAGCGTAAATAACGAGTGGATTCTTAATTCCAATTTACATGTGTCTTTATAAATTTTGGTTTTTCACATATAAATTAGTTGATGATGGAATATTATTATTAAAGAATAACAAGACATATTGTCATTGGTGTAGGTACAGTTCAAATCAAGCTGCATAATGGCATTATCAAAATATTGGAAGTTTGACATATTATAGAGTTAAAAAAGAATCTTATATGATGAGTATTCTTAACTAACATGACTATTAGTACTCAAGTGAAGGTGGAGTACTTAAAGTCCACAATGGATGCTAATCATGATGAAAGAAGAACTAGTAAATGGCTTCTATTATCTTTAAGGAAGTACAACCATTAGCGATGGTAATGTCTTAATAGTAGATTTTAGTTCCAAACTACTTAATTATGGCTTATGCAATTAGCCCATATGAATGAGCAAGTCATGATCAAGTTGAGTGAACAAGGTTTGCTTAGAGGTCAAAAAACAAGCAAATTGAAGTTTTACAAGCAATACATCTTTGGAAAACAAAGTAAAGTCAAATTTAGTACAATGGTCCATAAAACTAAAGAAAGAGTGGACCATATTCACTTTGACTTCTAGAGTCTTATTTTTGTTCCACCAAAAAAATAGTAAACTATATTTGTTAGCTTTCATTGAGGATGCTTCAAGAAAAGTGTAATGTATTTCCTTAAGCAAAAGAGTGAAGTATTCAAAAAGCTTAAGTAATGAAAGATTTGATTAAGAAATACACTTGTAAAAAGACCAAGTGCTTAAGGATCGATAATAATTTGTAATATTATTATAGTGAATTTAAAGATTTTTGCAATAATAAATGTATAATTTGACATTGCACTATCAAACATGCACCACAACAAAATATAGTTGTAGAATGGATAAATAGTACACTTTTATAGTGAATATATAGAGAAAAACCTGTTACATGCTCTCTTAGGCAAAATGATCAAAAGAATTTTGGGTTGAAGCTATCAATATGACATGCTATTAAGTTAATTAGTTGTTAATAATAGTTATTAAGATTAAGATTCCATAAGAAGTATGTTTAGATTCTCTTATTGATTTCTCTAATATTAGAGTATTTGGTTGTTCTACTTATACTAAAAAAAAAAAGACAAGTTTGGACCAAAAGCCAAAAGACTCATATTTTTAGGTTATGCAAACGGGTTTAAATAATATAAGTTGTGGTGTATTAATCTAATCCAAAGTCACCTAAATTCATGGACAGTAAGAATATGGCTTTTGATAAGTTTGTTATGTTTACAAAGGCAAAGAAGTCCATTATAGTTAATGATAGCCATGAAGTTAGCAAGTAAGTAGAGCTAGCTAGTTGTTAAAGCTTTACATTTAATGCGAAAAGATAGCAAAGTCTAACCCATAGATGAGGTTGAAAAGTGACAAGTTTAATTAAAACTTATAAAACTAAGTAGTTGGTCAAATCAAAAGCTATAAAGCCTAAGGAGAATTCTTACAACATTTCAACATGTAGAAAGAAAAGAGAAATTAGACTACCCATGAGATATAAATAAGACATTGCATTTTCCCTTTTTGTAGTCAAAGAAATTGAGAATTAAAAACTCAATTCTTATCAAGATATTGTCTTTAGTCCTAAATCCAATAAATGGCTCATTTGCATGGTAAAGAAAATTAAGTCTCTTTATAAGAATTAAACATAGGAACTAAAGAATTCACTAAAAAGCTAAAAGATTATTGTTTGCAAATATATCTTTAAATGAAAGGAAGGAATTCTAGGAGCTGAGAATGTACAATACAACATGCATCTAATTACAAAGGGTTTTACACAATAAGAAGTTATTGATTTTCATGAAGTTTTCTCTCTTTTAATAAGGCATAGTTCCATTAGGGTGTTACTTGCAATTGTTGTCTTATTTGACCTAAAGTGGGAGAAACCTGATATCAAGATAGTATTTTTGAATGAAAATCTTGAAAAAAAAATTTACATGTGTTGGTAGAAAGTTTTGTGTATTGAATAAAAAAGGATTCATTGCATCTCTTTAAAAGGTCATTATATGGTCTTAAACAATTAATAAGGTAATGGTATAAGTGATTTGATCAACAATGGTTAATTATGGGAGCAACTATGACAATTATGTCTATCATAAAAAGCTATTCAATGGTTCATGTATCTACTATTGCTTTATATTAATGACTTGTTAATAGTTATAAAGAACATGTTAGAAATTAACTAGTTAAAGGCTTAATTAAGTGATGAGTTTGAGATGGAAGAATCAAGAGTAGCGAAGAAGTACATTGAAAAGGTTATGAAAAGATTTGGTGTGCAAAATTGCAATTATGTGAGCACTAAATTAGTAGCTCATTTCAAACTTTTTGTAACATAGTCACCTTAAATAGTAGAGGGAATAGAGCAATGGTCTAAGTTCCATATAGCAACATAATTAATGGTTTACACTAATCTTGACATTTCACACATTGTTAGCCTTGTATATAGATTATTAGGAAATCTTAGTAATGCTTAATGAGAGGCAATGAAATGGATCCTATAATATCTTAAGGAAATCATAGTGTTGGTTTGATATATGGAAGGAATAATGGCATTAATAATAACATAGTTGGATACGTTGATTGGCTATATTAGTGATCTAGACCAAAAAAATGTCTTTGAAAGGCTACTTTTTCACTTTATCTAGTTATGTCGTAAATTGGAAGGTTACAATCTACAATTGCCTTGTCTACAATAATAGTTGAATACGTGGCAATTACAAAAGCAATGAAAAAAGTATTATAGTTATGAGGTCATAATAGGAATAGCCAAATTGTTATACATTTGACTAAAAATTAAATGTATCATGAGAGGACTAAGTACATTGATGTTAGGTATCATTTTGTCCATGAAATCATATCAAAAAGAGAGATCTCAATACAAAATATTGGTATAACAGACAATCTTGTAGATATGATGACAAATTTTATTCTTATAATCAAATTCAAATATTGTTTTGATTTTATTTCCATCTATAACAATTGATATATGAAAAAAGATGTCTAATTCAGGCCAACGTTAAGATTTATAAGTTTTGGTGACCTAGTTTATCAAGACCTAAGTGTTATTATCAAAATCCATATGCTTTTCCTAAATGCTTGCCCATCCATTTATGCATTTTTTTATTAAAATATAAGTGACCACTTGCTTAAGACATTATGAAAGTTATAGAAATTAATGAAAAGGTATGGATGTCATATCAATATGGCATGGACGGTAGCAATGAACATTTGACAATTACTTTAATTGTTTTGGCATTATTCTTCTCTTTCCTTTGTTATATAAAGGCATATATATTGCCTTTTAAGAGTGTATATAAGACAAAAGTAAAGCTTTGTATAAAAGGCTTTAAGAGAAAATATACTGAGTTAATTAACATTTGATTTATATGAAATTTTGGATAGTAAGGTATATTAAACCCTTTTTTTATCTAGCTTGCTTAATAAACTAAATATTCTCTTTATTTCTCTATTTCTTTCTTCTAGCATATTCATATAACAATTAATTTATAATTGGATTACAATTAGTTTGTAGTTAAATCATAATTGTAGTTGTATTTAGACAAAAAAACAAAAAGGAAAAGAGAAGAAAAAAGGAAAAAAAATCAAAAATAAAAAAAGGAAAAAAACAAAATAAAGAAAAATATATGAAAACAAAAGGAAAAGAAAACAAAAATAGAAAAAGGAAATGAAAAAAAAACAAAAAAAGAAATAACTAATATTTAAAATTGAATTACAAATGTTAAGGTCTAATTACAAAAACCTAATTATAACCAAAAACCTAATTATAACCTAAAACCCAATATAAGCCCAAAAGGAGAAGAGTCTCAACTCTCATTGAGTCCTTAAACTAAGTTCAAAGTCATCCATCTCTAGACTTAGAATAAGACCTAGAGAGGTTACTTTAGGTTAAGTCTGTTAAAGTGCAATGCCTAATTGACTCCAAAGGGAGTTCTCTCTTTTTCAACTCATAATGAAAGAAATAGGGTATAGTATCCATTATAGGAGGGAGGCCTACGACCCAATTTACTAGATTTTACAAGCCTTAAAATACAAGAAGAACCTATGGCCCAATGTATCAAGAATAAAAAATATAAGGTAACAAGTCTAACAAACCCAATCTTTAAAGGTAGTCCACAACAACATCTTCAACATGCCTCAAGGGCTTTTGAACTTATCTTTAAGACCCCAAAGTCAAACCTAAATGTAGCATTCACTTAGACCAATAACTCAACACATTAAAAAATAAAAAAGTAGCAGTCATGTGACAATAGTAGCAAAAATGATCGCCATAAGATGTAAAATAATTTTTTAATAATCAAATTATATGATACGACCCCTTCTATAAAAAAGGGAAGCCCTCAATATTTAGGACATAGAGAAAGAGACAAAAGTAGACAACGCATATAAAAAAGAAAGCCATAATAAGTAAGCTTCAAATAAATGTGAAGAAAAAAAGAAAATGTGAAAAAAATCGTAGGTTTCATGAAAAAGAAAAAAGTAAAATCTTTATCTAGTAAGAAAGAAAGGGAGAGAATCCCTTTGAAAAGGATTGTGTCTCAAAAAAGGTAGTAAGTCCTTTCTTTCCCCTTTATCCATTTGTAATGTTATATATATAAGTACTAGTTTTTATATTAATGATGTTATCAATTCTTCAAGATTTTTAAGACATCAAAACAGGTCATTAATATGCATACATGTAACTCATGTAAAGGCTTAATTGATCAAATCTCATTGAAACGTCCTAAAGATGGTTAAATGACCCTCTTTTAAGGAGTAATCAACTAGAATATAAGAATTCATAACTTAATCACCATTTATAACTAAGATCTTATATCTAATCAATTCATCCGTTAAAATCTATTTATTAAATTGGCTAAGAAACACTCCTTTTTAGAGCGACCACTTAAAGTAAAGAATTTTTATACCCTCTTTTATATTACATGTTATTTTTTTTCACCATCTACACTTGTTTTCTCTAATTTTCTTTTTGTCATTTAAACCATATTCGGTGATGTCTTTCATGTTTGGATTTGGATTTTGTTCTTTATGCAACTTAAGTCCATTTTTTACTTCTAATAATTATCCAAGTACAACAAAAAACACATTAACAGAGTAAATCATAAATTAAAAATGGCCCTCTTAAGGGTAAAGCTAATATTATGCCTTTAATTCTTAAAAAAGGTACTCTTTATGCATTGTTTCTCCCACCCAAGTCATTTCCATTTATATCAAGTTTTATTATGACAGTATTTAGCAAAATAACCCAACTCAAAAGGCTCTAAAATCAACCACTATAGTAAGAAACAAAAGCACAAATTAATAACAAAGTACAATAATCAAGAAACATTAAAAGAGAAAACCTACAAAGAGGCACTTATTTGAACTCCTGTTTGCTTATCATTTTCCTCGACACTTATATTTCTTTTATTTTCTCCATTTCCTTGCAAAATAATGACCCAAAGGTTAATTTTCCATTTTGGCATTGTAAATATGGACTTAATTAATGTACTTTTGTGTGATTTGTTAATAGAAGTAAATAAATTGAGTGAAAAATCTCTTATTGACCTCCTTCAAGTTTTTCATGCCAAAATCCAATTGTTGGAACTAATGTCTATAGTGGTTGCCGACCAATAAGGTAACTAAACCCCCTTTCTTATAGAAAATAAAACAAAAATAAATAAAATTAATTAAAATTTGCAAAACTAAAAAATTCCAAAAAGAAACTTTGAAAAAAAAAAAAAACTGGTAAACAAAATTAACCAAGGTCATATCGGGTTTGTTTAACCCTGTTATGGAATCAACTCTCATTTTCTCTTAAAACCTAAATTTAGATTAAATCCAAAATCCATACTTGGATCCACAACCTATAAACAATAACCCACCATTAAAAAAAAAAAAAAGCACTTGTTTCACATCAAATAAACAAAAGTCCACCCTATTTAAACTCCTAAACCTAATCAAGAACACCAAGTAAATCAAACACACTTTTAACGTCCCTACAAACACCAAATGACCTCAAACAACAAGAAAATCTAAACCAAATCACAAGAATAAAACTCTTTAATTGCAAATTTCCAAAAGCCTACATCACTAGATCTAAACCCTTAAAAAAAAAAAAAAAGAAACACAATTACACAGTAAACTTAGTTTCTCATCTTTCCTCTTCTAGAAAAACAACTAACAAAGATCAATTAAATAAGTTTTCTTTACCTTATCTTAGAGATCAAGTAATTGAACAAAAAATTTTAAGTAAAAATCTCTAAAAATGACTAAAAATTGCCAAAAAAAAAAACATAAAAGAACAAAAGAACAAAAATGCCTAAAAAGAAGCTAAGATCTTTACCCCAGTGTTTGAAAATCAAGGTGGATACTCCCAAACTCATAAAATTGGACTCATAATCTTATGAAATTTGAAACCTTTACCCAAGGTTACGAATATCCTATAGGAACAAATACAAAATTGAGGAAAGACTACATAAAAATGGTTGAGATTGTGAGAGCATTGATGAGTTTTAATATAATTTGAAAAAGGGTTAAAATTGGAGTTTTGGCATTTTGAGGGGTGGGAAAAACAAGACAAAGGTGGTTTATAAGGGTTTAGAGGCATGCTACAAAAGAGAGAAATAGAGAGAGAGAGAGAGATAGAGAGAGAGAGAGAGAGAAGGAAGAATGGGGGAGGTAGTAAAAAGAAAAAAAAAATGGAAAAGAAGGTTTCAAGTGTTGTGATGCTTTTATAACCCAATGAAATTATAACATTTTGATCAAATTAGGGGAAGACTTCAACTTAACCAAAACTACGTCATTTTGGATGGAACCCAGACCAAGCTTTGAGAATTTAATGGGCGTAGGCCCAATTATGACGCCCAAAATGTTGGTTTGAATCTTATTTCTCTTTTCTAGTTTGCCAAAATAAATTTCAAATGTTTTTAGCCCATTTTCCCAATATGAATTTAAAATATTTTTGTGTTTTTTTCTGTAATTAAAATATATATTTATAAATATTCTGATAAAAATAATATCATGAATTAAAGTAATAATTTTGTTTATAAATATCTTTCAAAGTTTTTTTTTCAATCAATAAATTTCCAAAAGATTCAAAAAATTATTCAAGATCCAAAATTAAAATACCAAACCTTCTTATTTCCTAGCAATCTTTTTCTTAAATCTCAAATTTTGTTATTCAATTTTCTTTATAAATAAAGCTTAGTGTTTCAATTATTTTTCTAAAATTCTCACAAAATTCATGTTTTAGGGATTATTTTTGTACAAAAAATATAAATAAATAATTTTTTAAAAAATTTATTTAAATTAGTCAAAGGAAAAGTCTTCTAAGTAAATAAATGGTCCAATCAAAATAAAGAACCTAATCTCTTTAAAAAATAATAATAGTTTTATGTGCTTCCTAAAAGGTTAATTGCATAACTTATTTTTACAACATCAAAATAATTCAAATATTTCAAAAAAATTCAAGTCTTGAAGGAAAATATTCAAACTAAAAAAATCAAATTCTCTAAAAATTTGAAATTTCAAAAAGCTAACCGATTAATCAAGAAATACCCGAACGAGTAAGTAAATGATCCAATAATCATTTTTAAATAAAAATACCTTTATAAATATCTCTTTAAATTATAAAAAATACTATTAATGTAAATATCCATACAACTTAGAATTTTCTAAATCAATTAAAAACTCAAAAATCCCTTTTTGTTTAAGATAAATCCATCTATTAATCATAACCCTAAATCTTAAAACCATTGTAGGGCAAAAAATAACCTTAAAAAGTATTTGAATATTTTAAAAAATTTTATTCTTATTGTTGGTATGAAAGACAATCGTATGTATTTTTAAAAATTTTTCAAAAAATCTCAATTCTAATAGTGGTACGAGGATACTTTCAAAAATTTTTCAAAAATTTCATTCTTATTACCAATTTAAGAGATCACCATAAAAATTATCATAAATCCATTACAATACAAAGAATCATCCTTAAAAGTATCCAAAATCTTTCTTCCAACCTTGTCTCAAAGCAAGATTATAAAAGCATTCTCTTCCTCCTTTGAACTCGTCTATATTCAAATTTCTTATAAAGTCATTGTGTGCATCTTTGAAAAGTATTATTGCACATGTAGAGAGAGTGAAAAAATAAATAAGGTATTAAAGTAGGAAGAAGTATAGAAGTAAAAACAAATAAATACTAATATTACTAAATGCGACGAATGTTTGAATTAATTGTAACTATTCTCAGTTTTAACTATATTCCCAAACTCTAACAAATTTTAGTAAAATAAGCTAAATCCTGTCAATTTAGAAGATAGGAAAGTATTCCTAATTAACAATCTATAGTATTACAATCATGCCTTAAATAATTTTCAAATTAATAATTTATAATATTTTAATTGGACTTTAAATAATTAGTGACAAGTCTAAATTAACTAGTAAGAATACTTGAGTGTCACTGAAGCCTAAGATCTAGGCAAGCGCATATCTTCTACATCAACCACATTTTCCTTCTAAGAACACACCGCAACAAAATATACTTGAGTGCAGCTTATAAATTATTTGTTATTTAATAAAGAAATATTTTCTCATTGTGTTGATTGAAGATGTACGTTAAAAGCTGAAGTAAGTTAGTTTTTTGTGTCTTTATTTTTGAGCACGATATGATTTTTAATAATAAATTTAGATTTGAAAGTTTAACTGGTTAATAGACCAAAAGCGGAGAGAATCACATGTTGGAGTCGGAGCACTTGGATTCAATCGAGGAGAAATCGAAAATGATCGAAGAAAAGCGTCCATCCCGTGCCTCTATGATCACCCGATCCACCACTTTTATCCATATCAGATCAAATCTTAGAGCAACAAAAAGTGCTAACCCAAACCGAATTGGAGTCATTGGTTACGGACAAGTTATATCTCAGATACTGACAAATTAGGTATAATTCAACTTTTACATATCACGTTAAATAAAAAAGAAAGAAATTTTAAATCATATAAATGTAGTATTACATAGTTTAATAGACTATTTTTTAGAAAGAAAATAATCACTAGTGACACATTATACTAGTTTTTGCCATTGGCGACCAACACCATGTTTCGTGAAGATCTAAACAATGCAATTGATTTTGTAATTTGAAATTCCTTTTGACTTTCAAGCTTGGTTGACTTTGTTGTGGCAAATTCAAACAACTTGGCCCTTTTTGCTTCATTTTCTCAAAATTTCATGGGGTATAAGATATAGGGCTTGGTTTTCGGTTAAACCTATAGAACTAAAAGTTTTTTTTGTCATACATAGCGTAGATCCTTCTCGTTTTCTCTTCGAAAAAGAGTTGTGTTTCTCTCTTATTATGTGGAATAATTAAAAATTAATCATTTTTGAGTTTTTAAAATTAATTTTTAAATTACCTCAATTCTTTATTCATATTACATGTCACATGGTCTTTAACATCACACTAGCACGCCGTGCATACAGACTAATAGTTTTGGTCTGACTATAAAGAATGTGTTAGATTTGAAACCAAATACAAAATTAATAATGTAACTCTAAAAATGTTCTTACTAAATTTGCAAAATGCAGATGATATATATATATACCATAGACTAAATTCTTTGTTTCTTTTATTTTTAATTTTTATTTATGTATGTTGTGTAAGAAAGTTCTCAGCATTTTGGGCTTGAAACTTGGTACTGTAAGAATTTATATGTCCTAGATTATGTGATAGCATATATGCAATATGGATGTCACCACAGGAAAATTTAAAAAAGAAAAAAGAAGAAAAGATCTTTGGAAAGAAATAAATAAACTAGTCATGAATAAAATTCAAACTTTGAGGTGTAACTCTTATCATGTCAATATAGTTTAGATAACAGAAAATTATTGTCCATTTTTCCTTATTTGGGATCTCTACTCCTTATTATTATGATTATTTAGAAAAAAAAAAAAGAAAAAAGACCCTGGAAAATAGTTCTTATTGATTTTGCTAGACCTTCTAGCGTAGACTGTATGCTTTAATTTCAAGTAAATAATAATAAGGTAACGATAAAGAGATTGTTATTGAGAAATTTATTCTAAATTTTACAGACAAAAAGCTTTTATTTTATACTAAATAAATGTGATTCGGCAACATATACTCTATATCAGATGCCATTCCATAATTTGTTTGGGTCCATAGTCATTAAATTTATTTATGCCGATTGTATGGACAATATGAAAAAATTATAATAATTCACATTACAAATTTTTCTTTTCTTTTTTTTGGGGTGTTTTGGAGTTTTTTTATGAAAAAAATAAAATAAAATAAGATTATAAACATATCGATTATTATATTTATAAATTAAATATATTTGGATATAAGTAAAAAAGTTTAATAATGTGATTTCAACGAATCGAAGTTAACTTAAAGTCCCCACTTAAGAAATTGTTTGTTTTTACCTTTTCTTTTACCTATGAGAGGTCCGATAGCCATAAGACCTAAAATTTATAAATTTTAGTTATTAAACTCTTTTCATAACATGATTTTTTGTGGTAGTAATTTATTAAATAATTTAATATATTTTTTTATATCAATTTTAATTTTAAATTTTAATATGTAATTTATCTTAATAAAATAAATTTAAATATTTAAATATATAATAATAAGACTTTATATTTATTATTAAGTGTGAAATAGATTTATTTAAATTTAATAAATTTAAATAATAATTTTTTTACATGAAAAATCAAATAAGAGTAATACCGAATAATTTATAATTTTGATTTATAAATACGATAAGTAATATATTTGTAATATACTTGATTTATTATAAAAATAAAAAAAATCCTTCGTAATTTTTTACTTACCGTTAAAAGTATTTTAAATAATTTCAACAATATTTTTATCCCCACTATAATTACCAAATTTTATGGGGTCAATAGCTTTATTTGTACTTTTTGACAGCAGTTGTGACATATTAGTTTTATTAAAAGAGAAATAATAATAATATGAAGAATGAAGAAATTGGTGCAATTACTGATTAGTAAAGGTGGAACCCATAATAAGTTAGTGAATTGATAACAGGTGAGATCAATTGAATTTTTAAGTATTCAATTGTAAATAATAATTTTTTGGTGACAAAAATCAAATAAAATATTTTTTATCACTAAATTTAATTCAATTCATCATTGAACTTTTATTTGTACTCATCTGAATACCGAAAATAGATGATTGTTGGAATGTTCTCAGCCGTGTAAGAGTCTAGTGCCGAAAAAATAAAATTATAATTTTAGTTGTTAACCAAAAAAAAAAAAAAGAAAAGAAAGAAAAAAAAATAAAATTGAATAAAACAACCCATTTTTTTTTTTTTTTTTTTTTCTTTTTTTGTTTTTTTGAAATTTTTTAACTCACAAAAAATAGTACTCGGACGTCCGGAGACTGATGGAGAGCCAGCCATTCAAGCCGTCTTTCTTTCTGTGGTTAAATAAATATTAATAGTTTGTAACAAAAAAGTAAACATTTTTTGACATTACCGATTGAGACCGCGTAATTCTGGTGGAGAATAATACTCCGGCCGGCCTGGCAGGCGGCAAGAGCAGGATGCAGCTTCTGTTCATCAGCCTCTGTACTAAAATTTTTCTTTCTCTGCAAACAAACAGAATTTTCTTGCCTCTTCAGAATCCGAATTCTGGGTGCGTGCGGCTAACTAATTGAGGGGCTGCGCCGAGAATGAGAGGAAAAGGAAACCCAAATCAGGACGAGGAAGAGTACGAGGACGATGATCTTGGTCCCAGAAGAGACGGTGGTGGTCCCTGTTCTAATGTCTCTACTACCATCGACAATTACAACACTGGCAGTACTAACAACAAAGGTGATACGCTTCTTTTTTCCTTTTTTTTTTTTTTTTCCCCTTCTTTTCTTCTCGATAGCATTATTAGAAGTTAGTTCCGTCTCTATTTTTGGTTGCGTTTCTACTAGATTTTTCAGTTCCTCAACATGGGGTGGGGGGGGGAGGGAGTTCTTGCTCAAAGTTTTCTGATTTTATGGGGCGCCCAATTGCAAAGTTTAAAGCTTTTGTATTTCTGGGGTTTTACCATGGTGTGTTGTCTGAATGGGGGCATTCAATTTTGAGCCTTTGAAAGCTTTTTGATGTGGGTTTTGGGTGTGGACGCAGATGGGAAGAACAGTGATAAAGCTAGTACGATAAGATCGAAGCATTCGGTTACTGAGCAACGAAGGAGGAGCAAGATCAACGAGAGGTAGATTTTTGCCGATTTGTTGGTCGTTATCGGTCATTTTGGTGATATGAATGGCTGATGGTTGTAATTTAGTATGCCTGTGATGCATTTTGGTGTTTTTACTAGGTCTTTCCCCCCCTTTAATTGTGTCTCGTTGTTGTTGTTCTTAGAAGTTTGATATTGGATTCTACATTCATGATGCTAGTTTTTTCCTTTTTGAATTAACAAATTCACCAGATATTTTAGAAGGACAGGTTCACATTGTAACAGCTAGATATAACCTATTAAGTGTCCAGGCAAAAGGCTGTCCAACACCTGTATTTGATCAAAAGTTTGTCCGAGAAATTTCCCATAATTGAGTTGAAACATGTCAGGAGGTCTGCAAAAGCAATTGCTGATGGACTTTCTGACCAATCTGCATTGAGAATGCAACATGTCTTTGTGCGTTCTAAGTAGTTTACTGGCATCTGCTTTAGAAATTTTGGTCTCCTTTATATTTCTCTCCTTGCATCTACAGTTCATGTTTGTGTGGTCTCCTTCCTATTCTCTTTTGGGCATACAGCTTTTGTTTTGATTGCAGCTTTAGCTGGTTTTTGATGTAGTCTTTAATCTGCTGATGAAATGGCACATACCTTTCAATAAACAAAGAAAAAAAAAAAAAAAAACTTATAGCTTGTAAAAGGATATGACAGTGGCTTCTAAGAGCATAATTTTTGAGTATTCTAAAAAATAAATCTTTTTCAACTAATGATGGTCTGTATTCATATGGATTCATTTACAGCGAGTCTGTTGTTTCAGCTAAGTGATAGTCTTTAAAGCTAGAAGCAGGTTTATGGGATCCTTATTAACATTTTGTAGAAGTTGATAGGACTTTTACTTCAGATTGGTCTTTCAGGTTCTTGCTGTCCCATAGGATTGGGAAATACAGGTTCAGTAAAAAAAAAGTAGGACTTGAAGAAATGAAGCTTGTGTTGTGGTGTGTCTGTCTTAAAGTTGTGTTGTTAAGATTGAAGAACTCCCTCTCTCTCTCCTGTCCTGCCATATGAGCACACACACGTGCATACATTCTCACGTGCTTGCTTTTTTCCCAGTTAAAATTGAATATTTGGGAGTAATGACCACTCAAACAATTGAACTTCGAAAGCCTTCAGGATTTCCAGAAAATTGAGGATGCCTTTGAGAGAGAACTTGGGATATTGGTATCTTTTAGAGCTTTAGGGATGATAAAGTTAAATTTTGAAAAACCATTGTCTTTTTCTTTCAGATTTCAGCTGTTAAGAGAACTTATACCTGATGGTGATCAAAAGAGAGATACAGCATCTTTTCTGCTAGAGGTAAAACACTGATGTGGGATCCAACACACAGAATGTGTAAATCCAGTTGATGTCCATCAGATTTGAATTTGTTGACTAAATGTAATTTCTTTCTGCAGGTGATTGAATATGTCCAGTATTTACAGGAAAAGGTTCAAAAGTATGAGGGTACATACCAGGAATGGGTTTCTGAGCCCACAAAGCTGATGCCATGGGTAAAGTTCTAATATATTTGTCTAGCTTTTGTTTCTATGACAGGGAGCAGAACTAGAGCCTTAGTTTACATGTCAGAAGAAACTTTCTGTCAGAGGATGACACGTGAATAAGTTCACAAAACAAATTTAGTTTTCAGTCTCAAGTTAGCAAAAGAAAAAAAGCATGGTTGTGGCCTCTGGACTTTATAATCTTTTCAAGTTGTCTGAGTATTTTTGTTTACTAGAGAACTAGAGATAGATAAGGTGAGAAAAATGATTGTCATAATCCATTGAAGGATGCTAATACAGACATCTATAATCAAGTAATGAAACAATTGTTTGTTTCTCCAAGTCTTGAAATTTTGACCCCATAAAATTATGCAGAGCAAACTATGGTTCTATGTACCCTTTTTTGAATTAATTATGTAAGTTGATTGGGTAATGTGAGAGCAATGAGAAGGAAAAAAACAAAAAAAAGAAGAAAAAAGAAACACATAAAACTTATTAAAAATGATTTTGTATGAGTGAGTTGCTAAATTTTCTCATTTATTATATTGTCTTTAACTGAAAATTTATGGTTTGTAGAATTTGATCTTTGATGTTGGCATATACTTCTTTTTTTTTTTTGTTTTTTTGCTTTCAGTCTCCTTACAAGTTGTTGCATTGTGGCATATTTTAACTGTTCTTTACAAATTGGTGTTATGGAGTGATATTATTCTTTGAACAGAAAACTTCTCTTCTTATTACATGCAGTTGGCATATAATTTGGTTCCTGATCTCATATCAGAAGCTTCTAAAATTAACTTTTTCTTCCCCCTGTTTGTGAGCAGAGAAATAGTCATTGGCATGTCCAAAGTTTTGTTGGTCAAGCACAAACTATGAAAAATGGTTCTGGTCCAGGGTCAACTTTTTTAGGAAGATTTGACGAGAATGACATTGCAAGTTCCCCAACCATGCTTACTAGTCCACATAATCCAGTAGAATCTGATACTAGCAGGGATGTCACACACAAAGCAACGGAATGGCAACCTGAGTTTGCAAACAAGGGTATGCCTCTTCCATTGTCCTTAGAGACAGACATGCCAGCATCTGTTCAAGGTGTTGAGGTTTCTGCACAGGCCCTTCATCAACCAGTCTCTTGCGTGCAATCGGATGAGTGTCCTGTTACCAGTGACCAACCGAACCAACAGGAGGAGCTAACTGTAGAAGAGGGGACAATCAGTGTCTCCAGTGTTTACTCTGAAGGGTGTGTAAGATCTTTTCAGATTTTGTGTTCTGCAAATTATATATCCTCAAATAAATCAAGAACTCGATTCATGTTGGTTTTTGCTCTCTGTTTTCATTGTTCACCTTCCTATCTCTTTGCTCCACTGTGAGGGGCATTTTGTATACACCAGAACCCCATAGAAATTTCCAATTTCAGGAAGAAATGAAGCATAAACCTTATATATCTTTGTTGTTGCTGCTTGGACTTTCCTTTCTGAGTGGGTTTGTAGACTTTTATATGGTACTCTCGGTCATTTGTCTTTTGGGATGGTCTGTGGCATGTGTATGGTAGGTTTTTATCATCTAGTACTTTACATTCTTGGGAGTGGCATCTTGTTTGGAGATCTATTTTTGTTGGCAAACTCTTTGAGGGGCTCATTTGTATGTTTTGATTGACCTTATGTATGCTATGACCAGGATGACACTATCTTCTTGTGTAGTTTTCCATATTTGGGAAGCCTCCCTTGGGTTTGGAAGGTAAGTCCTAAGCTGACTAGAACTTAAATTTTGTACAAACCAGGTTGTTGAACACCCTGACAGAGGCACTTCAGAGCACTGGCATAGATTTGTCACGGGCCAAAATCTCACTGCAGATTGATCTTGGAAAGCATGCGAATAGAGGGTTGAACTCTGGAACATCCACAATTAAGGTATAAAGCTGGTGAATAAGGTGCTTAACAAACAGTTGGATCTTATATGACAGCTGCTATGAAAATTACCTTTACACTTAGACAGCTTTCATGTCTTCGTGATTGCAGGATTTTCAGGATCTCCCATCTAGCAATCAAGCAGCGATACATCCGAGGGACACCAACAGTGGAGAGGACTCAGATCAGGCTGAGAAACGGCTGAAGACATAAATATATTATGACTTTTCTAGAGTCTTCATTTTGCTCAGTTTGTCTCTTCCCCTTTTCCTTTGTCTGTTTTTCTCCTTTGAGTGTTGTACATGCTATTGTTTGGTATCCTCATTCTTCCCGTATGTCATGGGATTCATATGAAGAGCAGTTACCCTAGCTTATATGTTTCTGTTCTGCCAAGTTTCTTATTTGATTTCTGTCCAGGATATGCAATCATCTGGATTGTGGTTGTACTACACATATTTGAATTTGCCGTAATATATTTACGAAATAGGGCCTTTTGATGCCAATGTGCATTTGTGGAGTAAGCACGATTTTTATCTCATATATTTCTGTCATGAAAATGTCCATTACCATAGTTCAGGCCTTAGCATTTTGAACTTCTTGCTTATGAACTCTGCAAAAAGTGGTCTTTATATGGGCTGGCCAGCCTGCTATGGAATTTATTGCTATGTTGAGGAATCTGCTACATGCTTAAAGAAACCATCTAGTAATTAAGCTTTTTGGGCTGAGTAATATGTGTTCGCAACTTGGAAAATGAGGTATGTTAAATTAGTACGTTTCTTAATGGGGCATGTAAGGCCTGTGGAAGGAAGGACACTACATAGAATTACAACTAAAGTTGTATATTTAGGTGAAATGGTAGGATTCTTAAACAATTTTGGAACAAATCACAAAAATGTTTGTGAAGTTTGTTACATATTATCTAAATTTTAATTTCAATCAACCGAGCTCTGGAGTGTTTTTCTCTTTTGGGCCTATATATCAGTCTTTTCGTCAACTAGATTACTTTTTATTCAAGTTGAAATAGTCTCATCCTTGACTTTTGTTTCGTGTGTACATCACAGCATTTGAGGTCTGTTTTTGTCAACAGGGACTTTAATTGTGACCTTAGTTACGATTTGCTTATAATCAGGGAACATTTTTGTTCTCTGTTCAGCTTATGTTCCATGGCTAATCGAAGATAGGTTTTTCTGTGCTGAAGTGCAAAGCGTTGTAGTTTGCTTAAGTGCCCCGGAATATGGTAAAACTGCACGAAATTTTACTGTAAAGCACATCTCCTTCATTAGTATAATCCACTCTTTAAGAAACCTGTGATCAAGGAATGCATTTGTCAGAATGTAACGAAGCATCAGTTATGGTATAGCGACGGGAAGTCAGAAGCTAGGCAGGACACACTCTTGATGTCTCGACATTCCTGGAGTAGACATTCCTCTGGATTAGAGTAGAAATAGTCCTCTTACCGGGGCCAACGTGGGACCTTCATTTTTTTGGCAGGATCCCCTATGTGATCTGCATGAACTGCCTTCATCTTTAAGGTGAACTGATCCCAACTCAGCCTACCAATCTTGTACCGATCGATTAAACTGACAAGAACCCTTCTGTTTAGCATAATCATTGTCCGAAATCCCAGGTATCTGCGAATAATAACATTATGCAGTTAAGAGTCGGAACGTGGCTGTGAGTTTTGTGTAAAAAAAACATAAAGGTCGTATTATCCTGTTAAGCCTATGCCCTGAATGGCCTTCCAACAGATTTTGCCATATTTCCTCCACAGGATAGGAGCATATATGCCAGTTTCTAATGAAACGATATAATCCAATGCTGCCATCTTATTCGAATTGAATGGATCAGAAAGGGCCTGAGATAAGCGGGGATCCAGCAGAGTCTCCTTCTCAACCTATTTTCACATTTACAAAAGAAGAAGGCAGATTTGGAAAAAGGCACGCCGAACATTCAGAACGTAGAAGGCTTATTACTAACCAGATTTGGAAAAGATGCTGCCAGCCTTGCAGATTAAATTAAAATATACTGTCATTTTAAAGTGATTTGAAATTAAAGAAAAATTTATGTAATTGACCTTAAATTAATATAAGATTAAGAAAAAATTTATGTAATTAATCCTAAATTAATTTGAAGATTAAAAAAATAATTTATATAGTCAGCTTTAAATTCATTTGGTATTAAAACTCTGCTTTTGTTACAACGATTGCTAATACCTGTAGCGCAAAGTGTGGCCTCATCAGGAGTTAATGGGCGCATACCAAATTTTCTTCTCATTCGTGGGGATCTGCTTTTCCCCCGTGATAAGACTCTGTGTTCAAGTATACAACATTTGGCTCATCTGTCCGGCAAAGTTCCTGGCAGAAACAAAGTACGCTTTTGCTTGCCTCGCATTTATCGACTCTACAATCTCCTGATGGGTTATGCTTCCAGTGCACCCGGTGAATGACAACACGTCCATTTCATATCTGAGATGAAGCACTAAGAAAGGACCACTTTGCTTCGGGATCTGAACAATCTTTCTGCCTAACTTCTCAACAAGGGCGACAAACTTTAGCATTTCATAGTTTACTCGGCAGCACAGCTTATGCAGCTTGTCAGGGGGGAACCCATTATCGGCTAGTCTAGCATCAGCTTGAAGGAAATGTAAGAAGTTATGCTTTTGTATTCGAGGAGGAATCTTCAAACAGATTTATGGAGACATTAGTAATAAAAACAGGAGTCTTGACATAAGAAATACCCTTATGGATAATCAAGTTAAGATATAAGAGATTGAAGAACATACCTTGTGACATGCTGGACCAACTAACTGGATTTATTGAGTAGAGAGGTTTTGACTTGAGTCTTTTATGCTCTTCAGCAAGAAGCTCTTTATGCGAATCCCGTTTCTCAAGGATGCAATAAAGTAACTCATGTCGAAAATATCTGCAAAAGAACTTACATAACAAGGTTACAACTTAGCTCACTTCACAGATATCTACTTGCAGAACTAAGAATGAACAGCGTCTGGGAATCTGGTGATCTAGTGGACAATGGGTGTGTTGCATATGATCGTGCAAATAGGAGGAATTGTCCAGTTCAGGAACTATGACTGACATTCAATGATCTAGCTACTGCAACCATGCGCAAGATATGTGCAGTGCAGAAAAGTAAGGGGTGGTTAGCTAGCTGCAATGTAACATCATTAAAACAAAAAACAAATCACTTAACAGCAGTTTTCATCTGATTTTACCCTCCATTCTATGAAACCATTAGATAACCATTGTTTTCATGTACCCCTGCACAGATAACAATTAAACATCTTTACATTTTCAAATTGCCTTATCAAAACAATATTTTGCATGGATTAGCTGAAACAAAAACTAAACACCACATTGATCTGTCAAGGCCATGTATTACTCACATTCAGGTCGAAGAAAGTGCGACATAGAAGACCAATACTTGTGCACCACAACTCTGTTCCCTATTGTTGCCAACTCGACTACAGAAATCCACAACAGAGCCAGCATGATTGCCGCTGCAACTGCCCACAGCTTCAAGTATTGTGAAGACCCAGAAGCAATAATTGAACTCCTCAGCTTTTCAGATTTTGTCCCTGCACTAGTTTTTGTTAACCTCCATTTTTTATGGTTTCTCCTTCTCTTTTATATCCACAAATACTCCTTTCATCAAAATCAACCCTGGATTTTTTTTTTGTAATCCATTTCCATCTAGTTCTTGGCTACAGCACAATGTAGCAGCTTCAAACTATAGGAGACATGCTTGATGCAAAGAGTTAATAAGAAGCTGTACCATGTAGCAGACAGGTGCATGGAAGAGCTTCAGAAATTATAATCGGAATAGATGCAGCATAGACGTTGGCATTACCTGAGGATATTGCTCGAGTTAGATCCCTGACCACATTTCATGGAACGAGCTCTGGATACTTGTTTCAGGAATCACCTCTTGTGCGAACTGTGTTGGCTGACTTGCCACTTCAAAAGAAAACTAATCACTGATTTTTCCAGGCAATAGTTGAAATCAAAGTTTTCCAAGTCATGTGGTTGAATTTCAGTTTCCTGTGACGTGGACTGTTGTTTCCTCGTGAGTAATGGCGCTAACCTTTCATTCACTTAAGAGCTGGGGCACGACTAGTTGGCATCTACTTGGAAATGGGACTCAGGTTCACCACAAACAAATCCTTCAGGGAATTGTGAAGAGAATCTATTCAAATGGTAAACACCATGCAATTACAGTATATTATGTATAGTATAGGCATATCAATAGACCAAAACCAATTAGACAACCAACTGATCAAACAATATGCAGCCCGTTACTAGTCTGAAGAGATCTGTTGTTTGGGACCATTTTAGCTATTCATATATATAGTATCCTCACTTTGAACTGTCTTTTTTGGGCTAAAGAAACTGTTAGCAAATTTAAAGCAGGAAAGTCTGGATAGTCATCTCATTTTAAACGTGGTTATGAACCTTATCAAGTGTGAGAGCACCTCTTCCAGTACCTAGCTTTGATGAATTGGAATTCCAAGTCCCAAGAAGAGTAAAAAATTTGGGTGGAGCTATTTTTCGGGCTCCAACTAAGTTCTGCATCCATGCTCATGTTGCTAATAATAGCCTATGATTAACTTAAAGTTGAACGGATGCAGATTTGAGGCTGTTGGAAATAGCCTCGTCCTAAAAGTTTTTATATGACCGCAAGATTATCTGATGAATTGATGCTAAACATGCAGAGATGCCTCGAAGTTCGTAATTTAGGTTTGATGGGGCCATATAACCGGAATCAAATTATGGACATACCAAAATCTGGGCGCAGTTGAAAGAAACAATCATATTTGCAGATTAATTCACTCTACTAATTCCGTATATGGAAAAAGGAAAATGATCAACTCAGATGAAAAAAAAAGAAGAAAAGGTTTACATGGTTCAACAATGCAAAAGTTTCCAGTCCTGATATTACTACAGAACTCCATGAAAGTCATGAAAGTCTTTTTATCTTTTGGGAGTAGTCTTCGGGCAAGCTCTTAAGAATCATTGGACAATTAAGTCAAGACCTTATTCAAAAGGGTCTTGTATTCTCTTTTTGGTTGGGCTTGGGTCAGCTGTGTGATAGCATGAGCTTTGCTTGAAAGAAATTGGGTCAATGTGTAGTCCTCAATTATCTAGACTTACTGTGTATTCTAAAAGAACAATTTCATGCGCCGTCGAGGAAGACATCATTAGCATTGAATTTTGACCATCATTTTATGGCGAATTGTGTAAGCATCTTGGATCTTGCAAGTTATCATAGAAATTATGCCACTGGGAACTTGGCAAAGGATTAGCTCATGTTATTTGGGTTAGTCTTTTATCTGATGAACTCTGCCAAAGAAATGCATTCATCTTTGTAGTGCTTGTTCCAGAAGTATGTCTTGAGAGATATTTAACAATGTTTGGTGGTAATGCGGTTGATTATAATCCATTGGGTCAAATAGCCAGGAGAACTTGCTGTGTGAACTTGGATTGGATGCTCATGTTGTTGGTCTGAATACCTTAAGGATTTGACAGTGTGAAGTTCATACAAAACTGAGAATCTTCCGATGAGAAGTAGTGCTTGATCGCAGTGTTGTTGGCGCCAATAAGGATAGGCAGATAAGGATTTTGGATTTTCTTCAAGTCTTGTGGTTTGTAATGTCGTCCTTTAGGGAAGGCATATCGAATAACATGTTCTAAGAGCTCATAAGTCCATTTTGGTCTATAATGAGGACTTTTTGTCTTTTATTTTTCTTAGGGATAAGTTGTCCTCCTTGATTGACAATGTGTTGTCCTTCTGGTTTGACTGTTTGACATATGTTGTCACCAATGCTGCTATATTGTCTTTCCACTCCCTTTCATTAAGGCCTCTTGCTGTTGTGTGTTGGATAAGATAGGTAGGAATTTCTTGGTTGAAATGAATTAAGACTTTGGCTAATATGGATTTATCCAGTTATTTTTGGAAATGCTACTTATAAAAAGCTTTTTGAAAAGAAGATTCCCTTTTTGGGGTTGGTCTTGGTTTATTTGGGACCTTTTCTCAAAATCATCTAAAATGTTTTTTTTTTTTTTTTTATATCAAAGATTTTCTTTTGAGTTGACTTGCTTTCTTCTAGGACTCAGGCATACAATGTATTGAAGGCTTCCTCCATTTTTGAGCCTCTGGGCTTGGATCTAACTAGTTGCTTATCTTTCTTGGGAGTTACTATCTTCCACGCAAGAATTCTCTTGTCAAAAAGTCTAGGAATAAATTATAGTCCCTCTCAATATATTTTCATTCACAATTAAAATACTTAAAATCGCTCGTCATCAGGTAATAAGTTGCTTTTGATGTAATACTTTTAACATTCTTTTGAAGCATTTCTTTTACTTACAATCAATGCGTCGTGGAATCATTTAGTCAAGAAGATTATTTTTTTATTTTTTAAATTTTGGATGCACCAAATATTCGCAAAAATCTATTTTTTAATTTTTTTAAGTTTGGAATAATTCTGTCAAGTATTATCCTAATGGTGGGATGCATATGAGATAATGCATTCTTGACTGCCTTTGACTCATTTTAGCATTTCTCCAAGTCACATGTCTGAGGCAACTGTTTTTACAAATGTAAAGCTATCGGGCTGAAGTATGTGGACACACACCTTGTGTTCCTGACTTGGTATTTTATTTGCTTAATATCTGTCTATGGTGAAAGGGATTTCTTTAGTCTGTCATAGAGAGGCTTGATTATCATTTTCAGTTCAGGAAAAAAAAAAAAAATTAAGGATGGAATTTAGACACCTTAGAAATTGCTGAAGTTGCTTTTCATTTTTTCTTTTCTTTTTTTTCTTTCCCGAAGAATCGGGTATAACAAATTGTCTGCAAATTTTAAGGAATCTTCCAAAAAGGATAACTGTACCCTGATAGACGTAGTGTCCTACAAATTTGCCTTTGTTACGAAAAATTCTGATTTTTGTGGCTGAGACTACTGAGTTATTTTTTGTATGCGTGAGAATGGAAGGCATTCGCATGCTCGAAGCGTTACAGGATATTTTAAGAGCATACCAACACAGCATTTGTGTAGAAAGATAAGGAACTGCGTGCAACCCTTGAACTACTTCATCCATGATATCTTGGAATTATGGCGGAGCATTTATAATGCTAGACGGTGGCATAAGGCATAAGGCGCATACCTGAGGGAGGTGAGAGGCACTTTTATAAAATAATAAAAACTAATAAAGGAAACATAGAAGCTAAAATATAAAATTTAACGAGAAAGTAACCGTCATCGAACAAATGTATAGCTCTATCATCTTCATCATCGCATGATTTGTAGCCCTCATCATCTGCCTCATCTTCATCGTCCATTGCATCATCTAAAGCATGTGGGGCCTAACCACTAGACGTCAAGCCATCTAAATTCCTTCTTTGTTGCTTACTGTTGATTGTTATTGATCTTGACCTTGACCTTGACCTTGACCTTATGTTAAATCTTTCTTTATGAACTCAAGCATCATTATCTATGTCGCTCCATGTCAAATCATCATAAGCATTAAACATAAAATCATCTTTAGCACAATCTTCTTCCATTATATTATACTAACTAATCATTCAGTACACTTATCTATATCTCTCAAAGAAATTGGATTGAATATCTCCAAAGGCGTATCTTCGCATGATTGTTCTTGATATAAACTATATCATTTAAGCAAGTTTGTGCCAACCTATTTCTCTTTTTGCCATGAATTTGCAAAATTTGATTGATGGTTACTGTGACTAAAATCATGAACAATTACAAGTATATCACTATCGAGATGCATTTTAGAAACTTACATGCACAAAACACTCCAATTTTGTTAACAGTCTGAAAAATTGCATATGAGGCTAAGATTTTAATGGCTAATTATTGTAAATTTTGGTATAATAAAGCCATAGGCAGCCCACAATTCATCTATACAATAAAATAATATAGTATAATTTAATGTTTTGTCTATTCAATCCATATAAAATATAGAAAAAAATGGAAAAGAAAAAGACCTAATTCCAAATGCAATAAAAATGGTTTACCTGGTACTTTGTTCTTTTTTTGTCTAATAGCCACGAATGCCAAACAATTCTTTAGCTCTCTTGTACATTACCAACTCATCTGTTATCGTATCTTGCATTTTAGAGTCAGGTCTTAAATTTTCAATGCATTGCAGGGTTATGGATTTGTCGGCCGCATACAAAGGATGATGAACTTAGAATTTCTATCAATTGCCAATGGTATCAAAGATCTCTCTACAGTTATCTTTCTTTCCTTGGACGAGTTAGCACTAGGATCTTGAACTCGATAAATAGCTTCATATATGTAGTCTATAGCAGGTTTTCTCTCCTTATCAACCAAACGAAGCACAAAAACTAGAGGGTCTGTGACCTTAAAGGAATAAATAACACCATTCCAAAATGAAGATATTAAAACGATGTGGCTTGTCTTTTTTCCTCCTTACTCCTTTGATCATTTACTCTTTTGTCCAATTTTTAAAAGCAAGCATGTTCCACAAATTTTTGTGTTGTCAATGGGTGTTTGATAGCAAAAAGAATGAAGTAGCAAATCTAATTTTAGTTGACTTTATCAAATTTCTCTGCCTAGTGAAATGCCTCATTATGTTTGACATATCAGAACGACCATTATTGTATTCAACACACTCAATTTCCCTTTTAAATGTCCTGAAAATTGTAGGAATCTAATTAGTGAGCAGCACATCGTGACCAATATAAATTTTGGTTCTTGGGCTCCAACAATCGCTCTAAAAATATAACATTTAAACCATCAACAACATGTTAAAATGTTGTACAAGAATACAAATGGGAAATGCGAGCTTAAAGAGTTTTAATTACTGTTACATAATTCGAACCTTCAACAAGGAATTGTTTTAGTCTAAATATTCTCCTTTTTTCTTCTTTTTAATAATACTCGGCATGTCACATTATCTTTGTTATTGAGCTTAGGTAGATACTCTTGATTCCATCCAATATCTCTTTTAGAATTTTCATTAGAAGTCACTGTTTAACTTATAAAAGATGAAATTAATACATAATCAAGAAACACACGGATATTACAAAAAATAACTGTTTTTTCTTTTATAGTAAACTTAGGTTTACGACTCTGTATATGAAATAATTGAATTGGGGATGAAATAATTGTATTTTCAGCTCTTAGAGTAGTTAAATTATCAATTAGAATAAAATTAAAACCATCAACAAACATAAATTATATTTGTTAAATCATCAATCTCTAAATGTTTCTTCATCGGTCTAATTTAATTATAATTAGTTTGAACCATCCATACAAAAAATAAATAGCCTAATTTTGCCAAAAATTTTTAAATTGGTTAAGTGCAAAAGAATGCTAGAAAACAGTTGCCCTTATCTTGTTAAGTAGTTGAGTTAGACCATAAAATGTTGTTAGCGAAACAATATAGTTGACTTGAAATTCCACTTTTGAGCCAACAAGAATTTCATAATTCAAATCCAAAATTCTTTCAAATCTGATTTCAAATAGAAAAAGTGTTTCTTTTTTTCCTTTCTTTTTTTTTTTTCTACTAGTGAAATTTAGGGGACAATTGGAACTCATAAGCAACCATGGAAAAGTAAAAAGCCAACTTTAAATAACTAAATCAAGGAAGAACTTATAAAACTTATAGCTGGATTCCCTTTTTACTGCAGCTTTCTGATTTTTCACGTCACACTCCTTTGTCTTCTCTCTATCCTACTTTCTAATTATCTTTATTTGTTGTCATGTCTCTTTTGTACCTTCGTTCCTTATTCTTTGTAACCTTAAAATATTAAAACTACTATTTTGATAAAATACAGAAATTGGATTATCTAAAGGGCAAAAATAAAAAGACTATATGAGGTGTGCTCATGGTGTGCTTTACGCCTTACCACAAGGTGTGCCTGAGGCAAGGCGTCTTGCACCTGAGACGTGTCTTTAACAACACTGAATGGGATAGGAATTTTAACTTTTGGTTTAATTTAAATTTCTCAAAATATTTATTTTATATCCAATTTGGAGAATATTTTTACTTAGTGGAGCTTTAGAAACAAATCCTACTAATTTGGTAGTGGATAACAAGTCTATTGAAGAGTATCACTAAGCGGCAAGTAGTTCATTTTCAAGCCGAAGAGCTCCCCGTTCTTGTTTTAACGTTTAATTCCATGAAGATTTGCTCTTGCTAATAAATCCTTTCCAAAGAGTTGTTGGATCTCTTGCCGTCACTATTGCTGATTTTTTTAAAAAAAAAAAAGAAAAATTATTTGGACTGGTATTACCTGAGCAGAAATACTTTTTCAGAAAAATCTTTTTCATATAAGGTATTTATCTCATGTTATTTCTTGTTCTAAAATGCATTTAAAAGAGGAAAGCAAAAAAAAAAAAATTATTCCATCTTTTTTTCCAATTTTGAGAATCCTTTGTTAGATCATTGGATTTAGGAGCAGCCTTTCCTTTTTTATGGGATACCTCCTCGTAGAGGTACTAAATATGTTATATTTTGTGTTGGATGGAACAATTAATTTGCTGCTCGTAGATGAAGCAGAGCAGAGCAAGATTATGGTCATTGATTGGGGTGTGAAGGGAAAGGTAGTTGCCTTTTCCATTTGCTTGGTTGTGATTTTCTTTTGCACTAGCATGAAAAGGCTGGATTAGCCTAATGAATGAGGCCCTTACAATAACATTATGTTTTAAGTTATTAACTTGTAAGAATGGTGTATGGTAGTCACATCTTTCTTGTAGACTGTTGTGCTAGCAACTTATAGTTGAGTCGCATCTTAGTGCATTTGCAAATCATAGAGCATTGAATTTAGTTGACATTAGTCCTTCCCTTATACAGTTGAAGTTGGCGTATGTATCAAATGAGGCATTGATGTATAACTTGTACTTTTTCTTCTTCTTCTTCTTCTTTTTTTTAACTATAGAAGTGATTGGGATAATCCATTTTTGGTAAACTATCTCTAACACGTTGGGGAATTAAGGAGAGATAGGAGGCTTATCCTCTTGCTTGGTAGTCAAGAATTTCTACTCCTTTTTTCTTATCTATTGGACAAATCATTTGTAATTGAGTGATAGGTTGTCGATCTTGTTCCTACTCTAATTAAAGAGGCTATGACTCTTTGTCTTTCTCCATTTGATTGGTTTCTATTTAAAGATCAACAATGGTAAAGACTTCAAATATCCTTTGTATATCTTTTAGGCTATATATTTCTAGTGAGGTTTACCCCCACCTCCTTCTATTATGCTAAATCTTCTAGTGAGTATTTTAGTTTTGGAGTTGGACATAATATCTTTAATTGTGTTAGCAACTTCAAGAAAGAATTCATGTTCCTCGGAATGAACATTGATTTCTCAATCTTTAGTTATTTTTTGGGAGATCATCAACGTAGAGATCTGAGTTGGACTCTACCGCTCATCCTTAGAGCAGCTGGTGTAGAGAATAAGATTGTTGATTATGCTCCAGGATCTCGTTAGCCAGCCAAAGCTCATTGATCCTTCTGTTGAGCTTGCAATATTTTCAGAATTAGCTAGACTTGCCATATTCGAAGCACGTAAATGTGTTTGCAGCTTGGGACTCTGGTTTAGACTGTAATAATGGTTTTTTTTAGAATTTTGAACACAAAGTTTCCTTAGTTAATGTTTGGGTGTCTTTATGGTGGTTTTTGGACTTAAAATGGTAGTTGGCTTTGTATTTGGGCTTTTTAATGTGGCGGAATTCTCTAAATAGTTCACAGAAAGAACTTCATTCCTTCCTCATCTTTTTTTATTCAGTCTTAAGTTGTTTATGGAGCTTGAAGTCAACATAGATATTGAGACCTTCTTTTTGAATGTATGTAATAAATTCACTAATATGTAAGTTTATCATAGGAGATTAGCACGAATCTGGTCCCTAAATTTTCCCCAAGTAGGCTCAAAATTCAGTCAAGAACTTCTCTTTCTAAAAAGGTTTTTATTGCATGTTAGCAACGAATCCCTTATGAAGAATGCATCTTCAAAATGCTTGAAGTCCTAAAGCATTTTTAATAGTTTAGTTAGTGTCCAATAGTATGCCAACCTTGATTAGTATAGTTGTTTTATTATATTCAAAAAATTCATAATTTTTTGTGTGACTTAACAAATATATTATAATTTTAAAAGTTAAATAATTTAGGTATTATAAATTTTTTTAGATAATAAATAAATCTACCATAGCTATAAATTAAGTGGACAAAAATTATTAAAAATAATAAAGTAGCATATTGATGAGGCAAATTTGATGTTATGTACTAAAAACAAAAAGTCTAATAAGATCTATAGAGATATAAAGTTTATTGAGCCATTTAAACCTCTTAAACCCAAGCTACTTAATATCACTTGATTAAAACTACGAACAAGTAATTTTATAACTATAAAAAAAATAATTTTAGTTTAACTAAAAAAGAAAATTAAAGCATAACCCTAATATTTTTATTTCCAAAATCAGGTGCCACCACCATTGGCTCCTCCCCCCTTTAGTCCCTGGTCCAACAACAAACTTAAATCCTTCACCAAATCTTAACCCTAGCTTACCAAAATGTCCACGTCGTCGCCGTCTTCCTCTCCGCGGCGACCATTGGCTACCATACTCGTCGCCGTCCAACTACAATACCAAAAGCACCAGGAAATCCCATCCTTTCCCTGGACCCACAAAGAAGCAGTGCACCTAATCCGTGCCTACCAGGGAGGAAAAATGGTACTCGTTAAAGCGTAGATAGCTCGAGGTTAGCCAATGGGAGGACGTCTCCGAGACCGTCGCTAGTCGCTGTGGTTATGGCTACAACCACCCTGCAAAATCTGCCATCCAATGCCGCCATATGATTGAGAAACTTTGCTGTCGACACCCTTAACGAGAAATGCATTTTTTGTTGGAGGCGTCACGTCTTGACCACGGGTCATGTTAAAAAAAAAAAAAGAAAGTTTCTTTTACCAAAATTCTGATACATGATTTTTTTTATATGAATACTAATATATAAATGATAATAGATTTTATATATCTCTATGTTCTTATTGTGAAGATGAGAATTCTCTTCTAATTTTACCTTTTGATGAATTTCTCTTACTCTTCCCTTTTCCTTTTTCTTTTTTGTTTCTCTGATGGCGGAGAGGAGGAAAAGAAGCTGTAATAGAAAAAATTACGTCTCTTCTTTCTATAACTGTTATCTTTAATAGGAGAGTTATTCTTTCTTTTCCTGTAACCATTATCATTAATAGGGAGAGTGACCGTTATTTTTAATAGGGAGAATGGAAGAATTTTAAACCCGATAACCCAAGTTACCGTTATGTCCAACCAATCATCATATTAGACCTTTTATATTTGGTCATACTTTAAATAAAAAGGGTCATTTGTGTCAATTAATTTAACAATCTCCCACTTGACCCATGTTATGACTTGATAAATCAATAACGAATAAATGTGCACCATACTTAGAGATCATCAAACCATAATATTTGATTGAATTAAGATGATTAGATCATGGCGGTCACATGTCTTTTAGCGATATGATTCCTTTCATGTATCATATAATCATCATAATTCATAATAACTTAACCGAGGAACATTGAGACTTTAAATTGTCATTTCCAAATACGCTACTAGTTATCTCATAAGTTATAATTGTATACAACTTAATGTAGATAACAAAAGTGTAAACAAAACCATGACCTTAATTGAATTCATAAGTGTCACAATGATATAAGCAGTACAAAACATTAACTTTCAAGAGAATGAGGACCTGTCCAAAATGTTCATCCATTCAACATGTCCAATAAATGTTTTCAGTGGCAAACTTTTAGTTAACGGGTCCGCTATCATCAATTCAATACCAATATGCTCAATGGACACATTTTGGTTTTTCACATCTTTCTTAACAAATAAGTATTTCAAATCCATGTGTTTCGTACCTTTAAAATACCTATCATTTTTAGAGAAGAAAACAGCTGCAAAATTATCATAATAAATTCTTAACGGCTTTTCTATATTGTCGACCAAACTAAATTTTAAGATAAAATTCCGCAACCATAATACATGAATAGTAGTCTCAAAGCATGCCTACAAATTTGGCCTCTAGCCAACAGAAAGATGTAACCAAATGTAGATTTCCTCGAGTCTACATATCCAGTATAATCTGAATTCGAGTAGCCCACTACTTCAAGATGACTTGATTTTTTATAAGTAAGCATATAATCCTTAGTGCCTTGTAAGTTCCTAAGTACTTTCTTTCCAGTTTTCCAATGATCTATTCCAGAATTACCTTGATATCGGCCTAACATTCCAACAGCAAAACTAATATCTGGCCGAGTGCATGTTTGAACATACATCAAACTTCCAACCAGCGATGCATAGGGAATGAATTCAATTAATTTTCGTTCCAAATCATTTTTTGGACATTGCAATTCACTGAACTTGTCCCCTTTCTAAATTGGAACTATTCATATAGAGCAATTTTTCATTCTAAATCTCTCTAATACTTTATTGATATAACCTTTCTGAGACAATCCTAACAATCCTTGTGATCTATTGCAAAATATTTCTATTCCTATCACATAGGATGCCTTATTCATATCTTTCATTTCAAAAGTTTCAGAGAGAAATTTCTTGACATGATGCAACAAACCCATGCCATTAGCAACCAAAAGAATGTCATCGATATAGAGGACTAATATAATGAACTTGCTCCCACTGACCTTCATATAGATACACTGATCAATGGTGTTCTCTACAAAACCATATGATGTAATAGTATTATTGAACTTAATATACCATTGTCGAGAGGTTTATTTCAATCCATATATCGATTTCTTTAATTTACACACCAAATTTTCCTGCCCTGTGGTTATGAAACCTTCAGGTTGGTCCATATACACTTTTTCTTCTAAGTCACCATTTGAAAAGGCGGTCTTTACATCTATTTGGTGGAGCTCTAGGTCATAGTGAGCCATCAAAGTCATAATAATTCTTAAAGAGTCTTTCTTAGAGATCGGAGAGAAAGTTTCCTTATAGTCAATACTATCCTTTGAGTGTAACCTTTGGCAACAAGTCTGACCTTATACCTTTTGATGTTGCTTTTTGAGTCTCGCATGATCTTGAAAACCTACTTACAGCCAACTCGTTTTGATCTTTCAGGCAACTCCATTAGTTCCCAGACTTGATTTACATCTATCGATTTTATCTCCTCTTTCATGGCATTAAACCACTTTTCAGAATCATTACATTTCATGGCTTGTTTAAATGAGATTGGATCTTTATCAATGCATAATTCAGATTTATGTTCAAGTGAGTAAATCACATAATCATTCGATATAACTGATCTTTTCTGTCTTGTAGACCTCTGTAATGTTATTTCTTGTGGTATCACTTGCTCATTTGTGACTTGCATATTATCACTTGGTTCATTTCTTATGTGTTCACTTTGTGTGTTTCAAATATCAATTTGTTATCTTTGCATATCGCATAACTGTGATGTAATAAAAGGAATAACAATTTGAGTATAAACACTTGGTGTAGGGATAACAACTTAAGTAGAAGTGCTTACTGTGGATCTTTCATTTTGTAATTCTTTAATATCCACTTTTTGTGATTCCCTATTCCCACTGAATTGACCATTTTCAATGAAACGAGCATTGTCAAACTCAACTATTCTAGTACTATGGTTAAGACAATAGAACCTATACTCTTTGGACTTTTCATGATAACCAATAAAGTAACTACTAATGGTTCTTGCATTAAACTTTCTTTCATGTGGATTATATATCTTACTCTACTAAACAACCCCAAAAATGAAGGTGTCTTAAACTGAGCTTTTTACCTGTCCATAACTCATAAGGAGTCTTAGGGACAACCTTACTAGGAACCTTGTTCAGCAGATATGCAGTAGTTTTTAATGTATACATCCACAAGGATAAAGGTACAATACTGTAACATAACATGCTCCTAACCATATTCATAAAAATGTGATTCCGCCTTTCCGCTACACCATTCTGTTATGGTGTACCAAGCATTGTATACTGTGCACATATGCCTCAACTTTCAAGAAGTTTTGTAAATGGACTAGGACATTATCCACTTTCATTGAATTTTCCATAATATTCACCACTTTTGTCTGACTTAATCACTTTCACTTTTCTATCTAACTGTCTTTCCACTTCATTTATAAACACCTCCAAGGTGTTTACTGACTGAGACTTTTCATGTAGTAGATATAAATAACAATATTGTGAGTAGTCATCTATAAACGTGATGAAATATTTCTCACCACCCCATGTTGAAATATCAAAGGGGCCACAAATATCAGTGTATATCAATTCTAAAGGTTCATTACTTCTTATGGCTAGGTTCTTTGATGTGTATCTTGTCTGTTTCCCTTTTATACAGTTAACACATACCTCCCAATCAGTAAAATCCAATTGAGGCAGGACATCACCTTTCACCAACCTTGATATCCTTCTTTGAATATATGACCTAATCTTTGATGCCATAAGAAAGCAGAACTGTCATGTGTATTACGTTTGTTACTTATATTATACTCAACAAGAAATAGAGAATCAATATACATAACATCAAGATTAAAACGGTATAAATTATCAACCAAAATATCAGATCCATAATAGTACGAATGTCTATACAATGAAAATACATTGTTTCCAATCTTATACTTAAATCCTACTTCATCAAACTTTGCAATAGAAACTAAGTTCCTAGCACATTCAGAAACATAGAGACACTTTTCTAGATCTAGGTGACACCTAGTATTCAAAATTAATTTGTACGTCCTAATTCCTTCTATTCATGACTTCATTCTGTTTCTCATATAAAGGAATTTCTAAGTTCTTGTTATGGGCTGGATTGAAAGGAATCCCTAAATAATATGTGACACATGAATAGTAGCTCTAAAGTCTAACCACCAAGTATTATTAGGTACTTCAATTACATTTGATTCAAAACATACTGATATACAATACATACCTTTCTTTTCAAACCAAGCTTTTCTTTTTGGACAATCTTTCTTGAAGTGACCAATCTTTTTACAGAAGAAGCATTTTTTATCCTTGTGAATCAGACCTCTAGTGACTTTCATAAAGGCTTTTTCCTTTTTCTTATCCTTTTTATATGGTCTAGACTTGCTACTGTTAGCATCATTATGAACAGTATGATGAATAGAGTGATCCTTCATCTTCTTTAATCTCCCTTTCTCCTAAACTAACATGGCCTTAATTTCTTAAAGGTTCCATTTCTCTTTGATAGTGTTATAATTCACTTGGAATTGACCAAATTCAGGAGGCAGTGAGTTGATGATGAATTGAATCAAAAAGGATTCACTCACATCCATGCCCATTGTTTTCAACTTTGCTGCCAAATTAGCCATATTAGTCACATGATCATGAATAAGTTATGACCAATCAAATTTCTTGGTCGTCAGCTCACTTATTAAGCTTCCTATAATGGATTTATCAATTATATCTGATTAAGAGTATTCCTTAATTCTCATTATAAATTCCCTTGCATTTTCCATCTTAAGCATAAATGGCTTGACATTTTCAGCTATCGTCATTTGCATTAAATTCAAACTCAGCCTATTAGACCGTTCCCAAGCCTCATGAAGAGACTTATCAGATTCTGTACTGGTCTTAGTAATGGCTGCAGGCTTTTCATCTGAGATGACTGCTAAGTCCAAACCCAAAACACCTAAGTGAAACTGAATATGTTCAAACTATTCCACATAATTCAACTCATTGAATTTGATCATCACATTGCCTAAGGCGAACATATTATTAGAAGCTATAAACATAATTTAAATTTACACACTAATGTTTTGAATAAACTTAAATGGATTCAGATACATATATTACAAACTTTGATTATGTATTTAAGTTCACCTTTGGGTGATCCTCAAATACATAACTTTAATCAATGATGATGCTAATTTAAATATACTTTGATAGATCAATCAATCATACTAGAGTTAACATGAATGTTATCTTTGGATATACAATCATATTTACCCAATATATTAATGAATCTCTTTTAGTATCATTAATTATAAATAATGATCCATCTTTGGATGATCTCCCAACTTTATAATTAATAATCACAATTGTTCATTTCAAATATGTACAACGTTTTATTAGCATATAAAGAAATGAACAATTAAAATTCACAATCAAATACTTAAATCCTTTCAAGCTAGGCTACTTTGATAACCAACAAGTTTTCAATATTTGATTAATGTCAATATGATCTCAATAAATTTCAAAATTTTCAATTATTGAGATCGTTCAATTTAACAAAATATCAATAAACTATCAATGATGCTGAAAATAAGTTTGTTTATACACTGACAATATTTGAAACGGTGTGAAAATTCCTTTTTAGGTCAACACCAACCAATACGTCGAGTATTATTCCGGTAGCCAGCTTATACCCCACACCGGCAAATGCCAGCAGGGTACCACTCCAATAGTCGGACCCCAACATTCATTAATTTCTTTCTTCCCATCGACGACCATAACGACTAAAATGTGGCGAAAAAATTAGATCCAGAAAGGGGAAGGGCCACTGGTGGACATTTGGGAAAAAGAACGATTTTTTTTTTTTTTGGCAAACAACAAATGATTACTTGTCTTTTTCTTTTCAATGACAGCCATTTTTTTTCTTTTCAACGCCAGCCATTTTCCCTCTCTGTCCATTATAGTATTCACAAACTCACTCTGATACCAATTGTTAAAAAAAAAAAGAGAATTTCTTTTACCAAAATTCTCAATTCTGTGATGTAAAATCTTTTATATAAATACTGATATACAAATGGTAATGAATTTTATATACCTCTGTCCATGATGTCAGGTTCCTGTTGCGAAGATGAGAATTCTCTTTTGATTTTTCCTTCTAATGAATTTCTCCTACTCTTCTCTTTTCCTTTTTCTTTTTGGTTTCTCTGATGGTGGAGAGGAGAAAAAGAAGCTGTAATGGAAAAAATTATGTCTCTTCTTTCTGTAATCGTTATTTTTAATAGGGAGAGTTATTGTTTTTTTTACTGTAACCGTTATCATTAATAGGGTGAATGATCATTTTTTTTCTTATAACTGTTATCTTTAATAGGGAGATTGGAGGGATTTTAAATCCGATAACCCAAATTACCATTATATCTAACCAACTATCATATTGACCTTTCATATTTGGTCATACTTTAAATAATAAGAGTTACTTGTGTCAATTAATTTAACACTTTAGCCTCGTGGACTCCCTGGAACATGGACCCTCGACCATCCCTGTTATTTCTCTGGTCTCGATTCCATTTATTAACAAGAATAATAACAAAAATAATGTATCTGTTGGAGGTGGTAACTTTAGCGGTGGCGGCGAGGAGGTGGAGGAGTAAGAAGAAGAAGAAGATTATGGGTATAAAAATAAAAGCCAGTCCCAAGGTCTCAACTATACTCAGGAAACCCAGCATGATTTATAGGTTTGCAAGAAGTGAATAGGAAGCAATAAAGAAGAGGAAAATGAGAGAGGAATTGTCGGTGGCAGAAGAACAAGAGAATAAGGGGAAAGAGAGGGAAACAGATGAAATTCCAGTTGCATGCAGAAATAACCCTAATTTCTTTTTTAACTAGACTAAGATTAATTTTCCTTTTATGAAATTACTTGATTATAGTTTTAATAAAATGATATGAAGTGAATTGAGCGTGAGAGATTCAAATGGTCCAATTAAATTTTTATCTATGTATGTGTAAATTCTAAGAAATTATTTGTTTTTAGTGAATATTATCAAATTAAATACATATCACACGTCATTATTTTTAATTTAATGTTGTAATAAATTTGTTATCTAAAAATCTTATAGTCTTTAAATTGTTAATTTTTTAAAACTATAGTATATTTTTTTTATATTAGCCATATTCTATTATCATCTTAACATATATATACTTAGCTGAATCTAGTTTATTGCCGCTTGCTTCTATTTAAAGGGGGAGGAGCTGTCACGGCTTGATTTCCTACAGTTAAACTTAACTCTTGCAAAAGAGAGTATTTTAATAAACGTACGTCTCCCCTGATGGTTTGTCATAAATCCAATGCTTTCCATGTAATATCAATTTCTTTGAATGTAGAAAAACTAATATTCCTAAAGAAGCAATAATACTGAAACTACTACAAGAAAAAGATATTGATCCAGTGAGTATTAAAATAACTCATAAAATAATTCTTTAATTTTCATTGTTGAAGATTCTTGGAATTTATCTTTAAACCAATTCCTTTTTTTCTTTATTTAGAGAAGAATATTATTCTTCTTGTAGTATTCATTTGTCAGCATGAAATTTTTGAACTTCTCTTTTAAGAACTTATAGCTCTAAGAGTTTTGTCCCTAAAAAATGAGTTGGGAAAAGCTGGGAGGACTTCCTTTCTACAAATTAAGCGGTTGTTGTCAAGTAATAAGTTTGGTAAGATGCACTTCCAACTCCTTGTAGTTTGACTCTTGGTTCCTCAACTTGAGAGGAATATAATTTTCTAAAATGATGTGTCATTAATGGTGCTTTTGATGGAGGTGAACATGATCTCCTCCTAGATGTCAATTGGATGGTTCTATTTTTAATGTTGATCAATTTATTGGACATGTATGTTATCTATTTATCATATAATTGTTTTCCCTATTTCTCAACTGTCTGAGAGGCTTACTTTACTCGATTTGATGAGGTTTGGAATAAGAATATTAGACTTGCCGAGGTTGAGTCTAAGGAGAAAAGTCTCATCTCTTTTGATGGTGGATGGTAGCCTTATTAATAAGCGCTGATTACGTAGCCTTATAATTAGAATGGATTTGGTATATGTTTATTTAATTTAAATATTTTTAATAAATTTAGCACTTTTTCAACATATAACTTGAAAAGCTTGTTATATTATTTTATGTTGTGATTAGTATTTATTTAAAACTTTAAAATTGTATTATTATACATATAACATGATACTTATCAAGCTATAGGCTAAAACATCTAGCATAATTGCTAGAGTGAAAAATATTTATTAATTATATTAACTTTTATCAACAAACTATTCATTATTATATTCATAAGAAAAAAAACGTGTATATATATATAATCTAATGTGTACAATTTCTAAGCATTTTTAGAAAATTTTGAAATATATAATATCCAATCTACTACTTAAAAATATATGATATGTATATTTGAATTATCTATTTTTATTTTTTGTGAGTAATTTTATATCAAATAAGTGTAATTTTTGATACGAATATATATATCTATTTAAGAATATTCATATTTCATAGGTTTTTCAGCATATCAATAATATTTTTTGTCTCTGAGAGACATAATAAGGTTGGGAAAATCATCAAAGCAAAACAAACTTGCACAACTAGTTTTGTCTATCTCTCAAGAAAAATCCTTCAAGTCTAGGAACCAATAATCTCTGAGACGCATAAGGAGAGATACGTCTAGACCTTCAGGTTGAAGGAGCTTTAGTCTGATTTGAACTATTATGATGCTGATGTATTATATGTTTGACATGTTTTGGAGAATATTTCATGAGATTGAGACATTTAGAGATTTCTCTTTTTTTGTTTTTTGAGGACGTAATCATTGATTATTTTAAGTTAGTATTTAGGTGTTCAATAAATTTAACTTATTAGAAATCATGGGATTCCACAATTGTCAATTTTATATTTTAAATCTGAAAAATTTATAATTTTTTTATAAATGATCTCCATGTCTCCTATAATAGAAGTTGCAAAAGACTGGGATCTATTTAAGAATGTTATAAGTTTATTATTATTATTTTTTTTCATGAGACAAGGTAATTGAGCATGTTTGTATACCTATTACAGACATGCTAAACAAGTAATTACACTTGGCTCTATGTCCCTACTAGAGCGATATTAATTGGTTTTAATATTGAACCTGCTCCAGTTCTTTGATGATGTCTAGTCTAGACCGTATGGCGATTTAAGAGAAGAATAAGCATAAGACAATCATGAAAAGTATTGAGTTCTATAGCAATGTCTGCATAAGGCGCAAAACGCCATCGATGCAAATTCAATGGAGAAAAGATAAAACTACTTTCAGCCAATAAAATAAAAAAAAAAAAGAAGAGTCAAAAGGTGGAATTATTAAAATTTCCACTAAGAAACTTTTTTTTTTTGTTTTCCTCCAAAAGGCAATTAGTATGTTTCCTTTTCTAATTGTAATTAAGAGAACGTAACCTTCTTAAGGCTTGTTTGAGATTGCTGTTGAGTTTTGCTGTTCCGGTTGACATCAAGCCAGTTGCCATTCCATCACGAAGAGCGTCTATTTCTGTTTTGTCCAATTTTCCTGTGACTACTACTTTGTAAGCTTAGTAGCAACGTTTGAAAATGTATTTAAGGGCACAAAATCAGGATTTTGGTCGAATCTTGTAAATGCTCCGGTTCACATGAAGAATGCTTGTGCATAACTAATATCAATCAAATAATATTTTTCTACACATGAAAAGATAAAACTTATTAGTTATAATTTATTACTACCTTATAGAAGAGGGATGCAACCACGCTCGTGTGTTCCATCAATTGCTCCAATGCAATCCTCAAATAAAAACATAAAATTTTGCCAAGATAAGTTTGAATGATAATTACAAATATTTTCGTAAGATGGGGGGGGGCCCCCCCCAAAAAAAAAGAAAATTCCCCAAACCTTGTAGAAGCTGGGGCTTCTTATTCCCTGTGCCCAAATTCGATCTTAACAACAAAAATTAAATCCAAAACTTAAAAAACTTTTTCTTACAAATCCACGGTGTGTCCAGTAATTCCCAATCATCTTCATACCACTAGGCTCCTACTATTTTCTTTATTTATTTATTTATTTATTTACCAAATCAACACTCACCATCTGCTAGCAAGACGAAATTTCGCATCACAAAAGCCTCAAAGCCCATGTTGAGGAGGACCCACATTGTAGCTGCTTCTCATTAACATGGGTCCCCATCACCATTAGCCCCTGGAACTGAGCTAGTGGCTGTCTTATTGAAGGATGGCCTTCCAACTTTCCTATGACATCCAAACAAAAACCGGATGGCTACATTGCTTGTCTTGGGAATGCGGTTTCTAGACCATTTTCTGGGCGGTTTTGTTAGATTTTCAGTAGCATTTTGGTGATACTCTTTTTGGAAGGTTGTGCCTCTTTCAGTTTGTCTGCCAAAAGTTGTGAGTAAAATTACTCCGAGCTTTGAAGGGCTATTCTTTCTGGGCTCTGGTGCCAACAGATGGGTTTCTCAGTTTTTGTCAATAACAATCCCGTGTTTGTAGATTTTCGTTGGTTAAGAAGAATCTTTGAGAAATTTAGGCTTCTAGAGGATGTTTTCATTCCAAGGAGAATCAGCAAGAGTGGTAGACGATTTAGCTAATGTGAGATTTAGAAATAGATGGAATGCTGCCGTGACAGTCAAGCAAATCATCCGAAGAAGACGAGATTGAATGGTTAAGGAGGAGTGTTGTCGCTGCGGTCAGGGCTCCTGATTCTATTGAGCTACCAGATGAACACCTTTCAGATAGGCGACAGGCAATGCTTCAGTCATTGTTATTGGGGAGGGGGGGTGGTCTATTGTTCTTTTAACGTTCGACTCAAAAAAACAATCCTTTTACGAGGTGAAGCATTTGGTGGTCTCTAGGAGTGGTCCGTTTGCACAGACTGGTATGGCTTAGAGTAGAAGGTCTCCCTCTTTATGCCTGGAATAGGGAATTTCTCACCATGATTGGGGACCATTGGGGAAGTTTTGTCAGAATCTTTCCTTCAGCGATGGATGTTAGATTCCTACCACAGATTAATGTAAATTTAGAAACCAAGATTCCCAACTCAATAACTACCTGGGTGAACGGAAAACAATACACTATTAAGATGATATGTGAGCTTCTCGGTGGTATCCATCCTATGGTAATTCTTAGTAAGTTGGAGAGTGGTGATATCAATTGTTGATCTTAAGGTAATTTAAAGAGGAAAGTGAATTGGATTTATTCCATTTAATAATTTATTTTTTTTAATTTTAATTTTAAAAATACAATAAAATAATTAATAATAAATAATATAATTAAATAAAAATAAAAAAGTGTGCATATTAAAATTTATAATAATTTCATATAAATTAAAATTTTATATCAATTTCTTAAATTTATTTAATAATTTAATTTTATTTTATTAATTTTTTTCTTATAAAGTGAAGATAATTACTTATATTAAGTACAATAATATTCTAGTAAAATTTTTATAAGAATATAACAATTCTTTAATATTCAAAACCTTACTTTTTATCAAATTTTTAAAAAATATTTTCACTCTTTTTTCAATTTAACTTTTTCTATTGAAAATTTTACTTTTAATTTCTCATTTTCATATTTTTAATTAAAAAGGATTCCTTATTTTTCATTTTTCTCTTTTTATTTTTTTTCTTAGTTTTAACTTTTCTTTTGCAAAATTTTTACTGTTAATTTCTTATTTTCAATCTTTCTTTTTTTTATTAAATATATATAATAAATAAATTTTTAAAATCTTTAAGTTTTTTTTTTCATTCTCTTGTATATTCTTTTATAAACGAAGATAAAATAGTAATAGTTAAAAATTAATTTTTTATAATTAATTTCAAAAAATAAAAAATTTTAATTTTAAAATATTGATTAATTATAACACTTGTATTGATTGATTGTCTCAAAATTTATGCAACTTTTTCAAATTTTACATTTTTAGTTATTCAATTTCATTAATTAATCGACAAAAATTCAACTTTTGTAACGTTAAAATGTTCAACTCCTTTCGTGCTTTTGGCTAATTAGGATTAGTCTAAAATTTGTGTAACTCTTTTCTTCAAAACTTGAAATCTTCTTTGATATCTAATTGACTACAAATACTAATCCTATAAATCAATCCAAATTCTTTTTTTTTTTATCTTATCTTTTATATTCTTCAAATTATTGTATAAATAATATAAATTAATTGATCCAAATTTTCTACCAATCTTCATTTTTCCTTATTCTTTCTAATTTTCTTTGAAATAATTCAAGATTTTACTTAATACTTTTTTGAAAATATAAATTTGACACAAAAAAAAAGTTTTTTTACATAATTATTAGTATAATTCAAATTTTAAATTAAAAAATCTTATCATAATAAATATAAATTTAATAATAACTTTTTAAATAAAATTCATATTTTTTATTAATCAATAAATAAAAATATAATTCAAATAAATAAATATCAATAATATCTATCAAGTATAATATATATCAAAATATAAAAAAAATTAAAATATAACACATAATTCAACTGAATTCAGTAATCATACCACTCTCAACCTTAATTTCAATAAGCTCAACATCAACGGTGTTCAACAGATGGACAGTTCAGTTACTTTATAAAGGGTTAGTAGACTGTTGAAAAATGTGGACACGCTACAGAATAATGAGGCTAGTAACGGTGGCAATAAGACTATGAAATGTAGCAAAGTGATTTCACTAGAGTTTGTAAGGGTGCATGAGAATGAGCAAATAGTCCAACAAGGTATCAGAGATAACAATAGACATAGGTCTGATATGGTGTGGGATAAAGTAAGGGTATGAATATTCTGTCTAAAGATGCTATTAAGGAGATAAAGTGTTCATTCAGAATGACACCAAAATCAGGCAAGAATAAGGCAGTGAAAGACTTGGGTATAATCCAATGTGTAAGAGATACTTTAAGCATTAGACTGGACGAGGGACAAGCTTTAAGTCCTAAGACAGTAGAAACTCGTTGCCATGACATAGGGCATGAGGGTTTAATATGTGAGGCTAGGACAAGGAAAGAGAAGAAAAAGAAAAAGAGTTTGATGGAATGGTAGGGAATAGAGAAAAGGGCTTATATTGGGCCTAAAGACTTGATGGGCAAAGATAGTTTTGTCATGAGAGGGAATCGCTGCACCAAGGTGATAAGAGAAATGAGCGGCAACGGAGTATAAATAATTCAAAAACCTTCTCTCACTAGCTTAAACTTATAAGGAGATAATTGAATAACAAAAATAACAATACAAATAAATCACATAAAAGAACACACTAATTTTTATGTGAAAAATTTCTCCAAATTAAAAGAAAAAAAAATTATGGGACATTTTGAACTAGAAGTCAACTTCAATATAATCAATTGAGTACAATAGAAATATACAATTTTAATTACATCAAACAAATTGAACAAAATTCAGTTAAGTAAGACAAGGTAAACACTTGTTGTCAATTACAACTCAACAAATAGATTTTAAGGTAATAATTTAATCGTTCAAGATGAATTCCCAAATGTCTCTTACTAACTGTCCAAATTTCAGTTCAATCAAATCACGAGTCAATAATTATTCACACGATTTACCAACTATGTCATAAATGAGGGAGCAAAAAGTTATCAAAATTAAGAGACCTTAGTTCGCATGGAAAATCTGCCCTTGTAATTCACAAAAACCTAATCTAACTGTTCACAAAGAAAATATATGTATTCTCCAACTACTAATCAAAATTTAACTCGATCAGAGTACAAACAATCTTCCAATTATATGGTTGATCAAAATTGCATGTAAAAAATTACCCAGAATATAAATTTAAGAAAACTGAAAAAAAGTAGAACTTATTGTACTCGAAACTCAATCTCCATTATTCAAAAATAAAAGCTAAATGTCCTCTATCAATTATCTAAATTTCAGTTTGATCAGATACCAAAATCCTTTTCAAAAGTAAAATAAAATATATTATCTTTTACTTTCTCTCTTTTTGTGGCCTCACTCTCTTTCTCTTTCGATAGCTTATTTTTCTTTCTAATGATTAGGTCTCCTCTTATAGGTTTTTTCTAGTTAAAAGAAGTATTTATATTCACTTCAATTATTTTAACTTATAACCCCAAAAATTTTACGCTATATATTTACATATGAAGGGATCAATACTAGAAACTCATTGCCATGACATAAGGCATAATAGTTTAATATGCGAGGCTAGGACAAGGAAAGAGAAGAAAAAGAAAAGGGGTTTGATGAAATGGTAAGGAATGAAGAAAAAGGGCTTATATTGGGTCTAAAAACTTGATGGGCAAAGATAGTTTTGTCATGAGAGGGGACCGCTGCACCATGGTGACCAACTAGAGAATGATAAAAAAGGCCACTTGTCAAGAGGCCAAGAAGCCAAGAGAGTTCTAGAAGTGGGTAAATTGTTGGATCTCACTCCTTTTGGCTCTGAGCAAAAGCTACTGAAGAGGCTAGTGGTGATGGATATGGAGGAAGGTAGGGTACGATCCCTATGGACTAATGTTAATGCTCGGGGTTCTTACAATGTAATAAGAAAGGAGTTTCAATGGGCGATGAGTACTTACAAAGATGATTTTTGGTGTTTTAGGGGTTCATCTGGCTTTATGTACTCAATAGAGTTTCTTGCGTAAGTGAAAACACCAAAGAACAGGGCATGATATTATGCTTGACAGAAAACAAGAACGTACAAAAACCCATAACTTTGAAATCCTAATCAAGAGCCCAAAAGCAAAAACTCGTCGAAGATACATTTGCAAGTCAGGAAAAATCTTTTGTGAGAGAACGGATGAGATTGGTTTGAGTGATTGAAATTACCTAGTTTGGGACTATTGAGTTCCTGGTTGAGCGAAGATCACAAAATATATTGTCAAACTTGTAATTACTTAGCTTATGGGTGGTTATTTTCCCTTAAGAATATATAAAAGTATGGAGCACTTCCTCAGTTTTTCTCAGTTTCCAAGCTACACCAAAACATTCCATCTCCAAAACTCAGGTTAAAGTTACAGTGTGATTCCATCAAATGTAGTTTTTAAAATTTACCAAACACTAACAATTCAGCATCTGGCTTAAAATGCAGGTTCCACACTGCAATTACAATCCCAAATACACTTTTATTACCATAAAAATAGGCTTCCTGCATTAGAATAGGCAAAACATAATTGTTAGTGTATTTTCAAAAGAGGAAAAAGGAAAGAATGGGATAAAGTCCCACATGAAAACAAAAAAGAAAAAAGTTTTTAAAGAGATCATAAGTTAAAACAATTGGCATATACCTAGTTAACTTTAAGGAGATACTATGAAAAGTGACATGCATGTGTGTGGCATGTAGGCGCACTTGGCACGTGCATGTAAAATGCCTAAGGTAGTTATGCTGTTGCACCTAACTAACCCCCTAACAATTCTGCTATACATAAACTACTTCTCTTGTGTAATACAGAGGTTCTACAAATTCCAGATTTACAATTTTGTGTCAATAATAACCAAAAATGAGAGAAACTCTGTGAACTTTCTTTTATTTTCTTAGGATAAGAAATAAAGTCCATTGATTTCTTGAATGTTAATTGTTTCTTGAAGATCATCAGTTTGGAATGAGTTGGCACTTTTTATACTACTAGTCTTCAAAGTTAATGTGGAGAAGAAGAAGGCTGTTGATCTGTTGAAAAATTTAATTAGCAAGTGAAGGCTTATTGAGCTTCTGCTGACATTGCAATATTTTTTTGATATGGCTAAGCATGTCACACCCCAAGCAGGTATAAAACTGTTTTAAACTTGCAAAATGTCAGTTATAGCCTTACAAACCATTTTTCGTGAAGTCTAGTCTTCAAATCTCCTTTCTATAAAAAAAAAATAATAATAATAATAATAATAATAATAATATCCAAGATATTGAAACTTCAATTCTTAAAGCCTTATTTTTCAACGCAAGGCACAGATTGAGAGGAAATGTATTAGCTTTTAGTGGAATCCCCATTCCTATCACAGAAGAAAAGCAGAACAAACTGTAACCACCAAGAAGCATCTTAGCCAACAGCAGAAACTTTACTTGGGAGATGCTTACCTGTTTAGAATGCATTTTTGCATTGTTTATTGCTTCCCTGTAAGAAAGGAATATAGATCCTGACACTGAGGAAGAAATTACTCTCTGCATAGCCTGAAGCAATACTCTATGGTTGACATAATGAATGCTTTCCACGAGGTCAGCTTGTTTGCTTTTCATTCAACTGCCCTAATGTTTTCATAAGAAAAGCATAAACATAAGCTGTTTCTTTGCAATGATTGTATGAACCACCTTCGCCAAAATGTCCTCCAGTCATATTTGTCTTCAGAATAACTGAGTGAGAACAACTAGAACATGTACGAGCTCGTAGCTTGGCTACCCATTTGGCAGCTTCCCAAACCCCAACCCTGAACAAAACATTAAGCAGTTAGATTAGGGAAAACAATACACATGCATGTCTATATGTAAACATATGTAGGGACAAATATACATGAATGTTATCATCTATTAAGGATGGCATAAGTAATGGATTTACCTGGAATCATGGAATGATGCTGTGACAAGCATTGCTGGATAGCAACCACTATAATGAATGTTGTCATAGGGAGAATAATTCAGAATAGCCTTGAAGTGGGACTCTAACTGAGGATTCCCAAATTCTTCATAGTCGAGTACAGTAAGAGGCAAAGCTGGATCCAACAATGTGTTGCATATATCCAGAAATGGAACCTGAAAGAAATATATCCAAGCATCAGCACCAATTACCAACAAGAAGGCATGTTAAAACCCTCCTCAATGTAGGGAATATAAGCACAATGCTCTTTCTGTCAGAACAGAAAAGCAAGAGGGAAAGGATGAAGCTAAACTAATGTAATGCACTGGCTTATTAATTTCTAGGCTCTTTTTGCCCATCAAGAAATCATTGCCTTGTATCACAATCAATTTGACATATTTAGTAATGCTTATTTTCCTTCTATATTTGTTAGCAACAATAGGCAATTGCACAGAGAGATGCTCCATCTACTTTCTCATATCTTTTCTCATAGTCAAATTGAAACCCAAGCAGTCAATAGCATTTCCTTTCCCAGAGTGTGGTGACTAACCATTAAAATAGCTGCACGAAACAGATCTGGCCTCATATTAATAGCTGCCCCAACAAGAAGACCCCCTGCACTGACACCAGTGGCAGTAAGCCGATCTCTGTGCACATAGCCTTCATCAATAAGGTAGTTGCCGCATGACAAAAAGTCAAATACAGAATTCTTTTTGTTCAGCCTGCTGCCAGATTTATGCCACGAGGCATCACTACCACTGCCACCTCTGTTCATATGGATAGTGTCAATAAGATTGACAGTGACATCTACAAGGAACAGTCAAAAACTGGCAGGAAACACTATGCAAACAAGAAGCTAGACATCATATGCAATCTCAGTAATCTCATAGTGCTTGTGAAAGCAAACTTATGTAGAATTTCATACAGAATAAAACTACAGCAACAATTTAGAGATAGGAGGATGCAATTTCAATGAGGCCTTTGTAGTTAATTCTGGACAAAATGCCAAGCACAAGAAGGGCAGCTTTTAAGCATGAAAGTTCGCATGCAATAATCCAAAGATAATAAAATATCAACACAATATGCAGTTTTTCTTTTCAATCACATTCATAAAGTGACTTTATTAATGTCCACTCCAGAGAAGCTCTGCAAGAGGCAAGAAGAAAACAGAATAAACACAAGGCAACATACCTCACATCAGCAAATGCCAGCAACCAACCACGATCAAGTAAACTCAGGCGGTCTGAGCACCAGCTTTTGTCTAGGACTTCTCCATATGCTCCATAGCCTTGCAATAGTCCAGGAGACTCATGCCCATGCCAGGCCTTTTGGGAGTACAAGATGGTCAAGGGAATCCTGACACCATCATAGGATATGACTTCCTCTCTTTTGCAGCAATATGTATCAGAAAAGTCTTTCCATCCCTGCAATTCTATATTCTCCTCATTTTTAACATCATTATTTTGTATGTCAAGATATTCATGGGTCTTATAAGCCAGGGAGCTTGACCCATGGTCACTAGATGTAGGTCCAACTTCCTCTTGCATCAGGACAGAGAATGTCTGTTTTGACATGTCATAGTCAACAATCATGTCAGGCATCTGCACATTTTGCAAGAATAGTTCTGAGTTTCATAAAGTTAACAGAGGATCAATAGAGGAAATTTTATGGTGGCTACCTAGTCTGCAAAAATTAAATTTGCCCCTGAACTATAATTCTTAAGTACTTAGATTAGAGAGCTTTGCTAATTTTGTCTAAGAAGCTGACACCACATAAAGTTAACAACAAGAAGGGCTTTGATATATACATAAAACTATAATATGACCATACAGTAATAATGATGACTTCTCAACTACAACAACTAAGGCTACAATGCATCAAACAATAAAAGGCTCATATGGTGCCTGTCATTGTAATGTTTTTCCAAAATGAGGGATGTCTTCAACGCTAAAAACTGGAGTAGTCTGTGCAAAATAGGAGGAATGATGGGGGAGGTAGAGCAGGAGGTATTAAAGCCACAGTCTATGTGATAGTTGTAAGTGAAATTCTCAGAAGTAGGCTTATAATAGGTGATACCACTGGTGATGACAGCACCACACGGTAAACTGGGTTCATGAAGTCATGGTTAGACCCTGGAACAATGCTACATAGATCTGAAGGCAGAGGGAAAAACCATGGATCGAGATCCTCAAGCTGAAATTGATCCTGCAAAACAGTTCAGGAAACAAAACATCAATTGATAATACTCACCGAGGATGGAATTTTTAGCACCCATGCCAGAACAGAAAGTATCACATAAGCCAGAATGTGACCTAGAAAAGAAGTCATGAAATACTAAAATTTAACACAATGTTGTGTGCTACACAGTTCCATTAAGACTATGCTGAATTTAAAATAATGTGAACAATGAATTGCAAATCCTTTCAGGAATTATCTTTTTCTGCTATTAGCCTAAATATCATAGTGTTATTTGTTTCTGTGTTTGTTGCAGTAATTACAGAAATTTGCATGCATTTTGTTTGTATTGCTCATACAACAATGAAACCAAGCAAAATGTACAACATACCAAGTATGACAATATGTGGGACATAACGCCATGATGGATTTCTTGTTCATCCCACATATTTGTCCTTCATTGTAATAATGGATAATATTTTATTTGTATGAGGTGATAAAGGATTGCCACAAAATAAAAGTTGACAATGCAAAACAAATTAGAAATCATTATTTGTCAGTCCAAGAATGCTACTGGTGGTGAGTTAGTGCAACGAAGTTCAAATCTCACAACCTTGACACTGGCCTTGATTGGCAAGTTGATGGAACATAACATAGGAATATCCTTCTTGTTGAGAAAAAGCACCAAATGTCCATGAAGAATGTCAATGTCCTGAAAACTCATATCTTCACCTGGAAGGATGTTCTGCAAGAAAATAAGACTACTCTTTGGTTGAGGAACACTGTAAAAATAGATGGGTAGGGAGTCCAAGGCAGCCACACACTGTAAAAGAATTAAACCTGCCAATTGGATGACTGTATATGTTCAACCTGACATGTAGCCAAGTAATAATTTCCACCTAACCATTTCTTGTTTTCACTTAAAGGAGCATTTGTAAGAATATAGAATGTGCCAGAATGATGCTCCAAAAAATACTGTACACCAGAAACCCGCTTGTGTATTCTTTGCATCCCATGAAATGGGCTGGTTGCATCTATTACATAAACCTGTAATGGAAGGAATAGGGCATAAGCCTCACTCACTATGAGGATGTATGCTGACATGAAGTTATCATTAAAACGAATTTAAATCAAACAAGTAAATTCCTTCCTCTGATGATGTTCTTGAATTTGAGTTCACAGTTATAAACTTGCCATCTTTTGTGCTCGTTATATCCACGCAATAGCTTGAATCACTTTCTGTGAATATTGGGTAATTATGGATCTCATCTGACCCCATTTTGGTGCAGAGGACCCTATAAGTGATGAAAAATGAGGGAATGCAATCTCATAAATAAGAAAAGAGGTTCAACAACATATCAAAATGATTTGCCTCACTTGTAGGGTCGTTGATTGTCATCTGATATTGTATAAAATAAAGTACTGCTATCTTGAGCCCAAGCCAAACTAATAACCCCATTACCATGTGATCTTGGAACAATAGATCCATTTCTAAGGTCCTTAATTTGAAGCATGAACTCTTCATGGCCAGTAGTGTCATGCGTGTATGCCAGAAAGTTGTGGTCTGGTGAAACACGACATGAGCCCACATGTATGTAGCCTGCATTAATTAGCATATCAACCAACATGCAGATATTAATATTAAAAAAAAAATGTAAGAATAGTTTATCAGTCAGTTGGCTTTGAAAATACATCTAGGTAACAAGCAAGTGTAACAACCTTAAGATTTGGACAGAGGTCCACCTAGACACATATTTATCATTACCTTCTGTACTCTTTATTAACTTTTTTACCACTTTCTTTAATGCTAAATATCTATATATATATTTCTCTTGGTCTTGTAATCAAAGACTTAAAGATGCATTTTTCTTTATATATAACCATAAGGAAACAAAGTAAAACAGCCAATGCCTGCCAAGCATGGAAGCCAAGAGAAAGAGGAAAAGGGAGCAATTAAGGGAAATATTAGAATTAGGCAGCAAGTAGCTGACCATATTGTTCTGCAATTTCATTCCAATCAAGCAAAAGTTGCTCCCTCCCAAACTTTCCAGTAATGCAACTTAGAAATGTCTTCATCCAACCATTTGTTTTTGTATCCAACTTTCTGCAAAGTACTGGATATTCCTTTCCTTCTGGAATGTATTCGTAGTACAACCTGCTCAAGTTTTTAAAGCAAAACACACACAATTCACTAATTCAAATATCATACTAAAATAAAAGCTCCCAAATTCAAAATGTTACCAGCCAAACAAGAAAATACAATAGCTAGAACCTAATGCAAATTGCACAACACTTTTCAAAAGAAATGTGAGAATTTAACATGTGATCTATCCTTGAACCTCAATGAATCCAAACCACATCATCCTTATTTTTCGCATTTAATTTTGAATTTCTGCAGAGGAGTATCTGTGTTTTGTCCATGCTTTCAACCCAACAAGTGTGAGAGCATGCATTATAGTCTATTATGTGATCCATTCTCACCTAAGAGCGCTCAAGTTTTGGGTTGAATAATTTTTGACATAGAATCAAAGTTTTTATGACTGAGAGATCAGGATTTCAACATTTGTTTTACATCTAATTGTTAATTTATATAGGTAAGGAGGGCATGTGTTTCGCTTTATTTGATGTATTATTGAGTCTCCATCTATTGTGGGTTGATTAGTTTCTTGAAAAGAAAAACAATAATTTACAGAAGCCAACTAAGACGATACAAAACAAAATGAAAACAGCAAAATTGGACAAAAACAACCCAAAAAATAAAAAAAGAAAGGTGCAAAATGGCCAAACCAAGGACCCCAACGCTCAGGAGGAGTGGAAATCTTGGTGGGGATTCGACTTCTCATCTCTTCAAAGAGAGCACGTTGCAGATGCTGAGTGTCGGCCATGAAAGCTTGTGCATAGGCGTTTTCCTGGTCGACGTATTCGACGAAACTGGGGTCGGCAGTGTTTCGCATCCAATGGTAAGGATCCTGCAAGGTCCTGCCATGAGCAGAGACTGTGAAAGGGACTTTCTTTGCCACTGGAGGTGGCTGTGAAGGAAGGCACAAGTTCTTGGCTGTGTCTCGTCTGCAGCGGGAAGAGAAACGGCAGGAGAAGGATGAGAATATGGTGGAAGAAGCAAGGGGCAGAATTGGGATTTTAAGTCGGGGTTTGGCCATTAACAGGGAGCCAACGTGCCCAGGGTTGCTGTCCTGTTGTCCGCAGTTCTGCAGACCGAAGAAGGAAGCACCACTGAACTGAACTGAAGCAGTTCCCACGGTCGGTATCGATTACTATTTTCCTCAATTTTCTACTTAGGAGTTTGGCGACCCAACCTGGGTCGTCTCTGGTGGCTCCATGGGCCGTCTACTTCTTTTGGGTTTAAGTTTTCTTTCTTTCTTTTTTTCTTCTTTTTTTTTCGGTTTTTCTGTTTTTTATTTTTATAAATACTGCTAAATTTATTTTAGCCTATTTTTATATTTTTTTATTTAAATAAAATATATAAGAAAAGCTATATATATATATATATATATATTAGATTTACATAATATATGTGTATGCGCGTGTGTGTGTTTAAAAGGGCGTGCCTGTGTTATAGGCAGGCAGCGCAGCCTTATTTCTGTGCTATTCAGGTCAAAATAAAGTAACTTGACGAGGCTCGCCATTCTCAGTTTTACTGTGTTTGCTGAAGATTAATGGAAAGGGAGCAAAAATAAAAGCTAGAGTTGGCAGAGGCTTCTTTTCATCTCCTATAAAGTTTTCTTGCAAGTATCCTAGGGTTTTCTTGCTAAAAAGTTCTCAAGACTCGAGTCCATTCAAACGATTGTTCCTCATCGATTTGGACGATAGGATTCCCCTATTCCATTCGTTCATGGACGAGTCAGCGTGGACAAAGGTATTCTCTCCTTGCAGACGCAGTTAGATGACCCATGCCTCAACAGATTTAGAGCATTAAACACGGAATTTTGAATTAACGGTAGACAAGAAATCTGTACAAGGCAGATAAACATTCTTGAATTTACCTAATGATTCAAAGGAAAGACGATTTGTAAGCTAGAGGTCTAAACCACTAAATTAAATCAATGAAATAATGCAAAAGGCGTGTACTTTAAAACTGCTGCTACTTTCTGATGTACCCCTCTCCCAGAAGTATCGCTCCACCCTTTCCTATTATTTGGTCCTTCTCCCATTCACAGGCTAGTGCCTTTGTTGCTCCGGTCTCTTGAGGTGCCATCCTTCTAGTCTGTTGCAGCTGCCACTTTCTTCACATGCCTCTCATCTTCAATATCCTAGGAACAAAATTCGAAATGGATTCCGGATTGATCAATGCACCATAAATTTTCATAAGTACAGCAACCCAGCACATCATAGATCAGGCCAGACCCCAACCAATTTCCAAAAATTGGCACTAGATAAATGAACCAGAAGATGCTAGATTAAATAGTGCCATAAGAGAAGCTGAAGCCGATGAAATCATGAGATAAACTTACAGTATTGTCAATCTTGTCAAAATCATCACCAAAGCTCCCATCAGCATCATCTGAGAGAGAAAAAAATTTCAAAATCTAAACATAGCCCCATATCCTAAACCTTTTGCATAAAGCCATAACTCCTTTCTCTGTTGCACATGCGCCAACAAGCCAATGCGTGCACAGACTAAGTAAAACTGGATTGCATGTCCCACTAATGCAATTTCACACCTTCACAAAGGATCAATTGTTGGCCAACACAGCATGGTGTACTAGACAGTCCAGATTAGCATGCCAATAATGATAGGAAATATGCTCAAGAGTTCATAGAGATGACAGACATTCAGAGCCCTGATTTTAAATGATGATAATGAACAAATAAAAAACAGTTACAAAAGTGATAACTCAAAGGTTAAGAACTTGAACTTACAAATTGAACTTCTCGAGTCAGAATTTAATAAAAGCTTCCAGAAGCAGGGTTTACATTGCAAAAACAAGTTAAAAATGCCAAAACTCACAATCACAAGATAGAAGGGCCATATCCAACAGAATGCATAATTGCATAGAGACCTAAAACATGCTCAAAGGATATACCTGGCCCTCCATCACTGTCTTCAAAATCTCCCAAAAGAAATGAGTCCAAATCCTGCTCAGATCCTGCAGTTGACTTCTGACTTTTCAAGTTTGTTTCTGTTACATCTGATCTAGATGACTCTCCGGCTGCCGGAATTTGCTTGGCTTTGTCATGTTTTATCTGCTCCTCAGCTTTGTGCTTAAGCTCCTCCATATACAGCTTCTCATACCTGTGTATTAACAAACAAAAGAAAACAATGCAAATCTAAGCGTCCTTATATCTTCGGTGTCTCTTCTTTATAAACTGATTGGTCTCACATCTATATCTGTATCCTAGAGAGGAAAAATGCAAACAACTATTGTTCTGCATATGCATTTCAATTTATGCGTGTATTGAATTTTTCATTTATCTTCAACTTAAAATGCAACTGTAAACCTATTTTTCTCCTTAAAATGTCTCATTATATTCACAAGAAAATAAGCATTTTCAACTTTATATAAGGTATTAAATTTTTTATTAATTAACAACATTTTTTTTTTTAATTAATGCAACTTCAAGCAGCTATGCAATGCATCTACTTGAAAGATTTATCATCAGTCGCTTCTTTTGAACATAATGTGTCCATCATAAGTTGATGTAAAAGGGGAAAACAGGAACATACGGTGCAACGTGGGTGCTGACTAGCGTAAAGTAAATCCTCCAGAATCTCCGTTCTTTCATCACGCGTGGGCATAATTCATATCTTAATTTTGATATTGTCTGCAAAAGAAATAACCATCAGAAAAATAATCAAACGTAATCCCTGACTTCATGCTGTAAAGCAAAGCTTGAATTGTAAAACTGAAATTTCACCAAACAAGCCTGAGCTACAAATTACAAATCTGAGGAACATGACAAGTGATTTCAGATCTTGAATCAACAAGTTGCATATCTCTCCCTAGCAATTAGATTCTGTATCCAATAAAAAGAAAAACAAAGCAACAAATGAAATGAAAAGAGTTTCACAAGTTCTTTTTGTTAAAAATAAAAAGAGAGAAAATCAAAGGATGGTAGAGTTCACCTTGACAGTGGACAGAACGAGAGTCGCATGCCTCTCCTGCCACTCGGTGAGATCCTTCCGTACGTTGGACACCGTAGTGGCCACATCAGAAGGATCAGCTTCATCTACGCCAATCAAACCAAACAAGCGAATTTCCAACAGCTTAACACATTTCACCAAATAAATATTAATTAAATCTTAACCACCGTTTCACCTTGAATAGGAAAGTTCTGGAAGGTAGTGGAAGTGAGTCCCTTGACAAAATCTCTCAAATCCTCAGTGATCCCGAACTTCTGGAGCTCCGAATCGGAAACATCCGGAGCCGAGGAGGAGGAAGACGAAGACGTGCCGCCTACGCTACCACCGATGATGGAGAGAGAGGAGAGCTGAGAAGGAATGATTTCAGAGATGGACTTGATAGGGATCTGATCGGCGGCTTGCTTGAGAGCGGCTTCTCTGAGCTGATCGGCTTTCTTGGAGGCTTCGACGGCCAGCTCCTTGGACTTCTTGGCTGTATCGGCGACCAGATCGGCGATTTTTGTGGAAGAAGGCGTCAGATTTTGAGACTTCTTCGCGGCTTCCTCCGCAAACAGCTTCGCTCTCTTCCATATGTCCTCCATTGTTTCTCTGTATTGTTTTTTTCTTTTCTTTTCTTTTCTTTTTTCTTTTTTTTTTGTAATTATTACTACCGCTTCTTTCCTGCCTGGGGAGTTTGGCTTTGTTTCTACTTTGTAGCGGACCGGACGGGTTAAAGGTACGGCAACGTTTTCGTTGTCGGTGAAGTAGTTTTTTCTGAAAATAGAGATCAATAATTGGTGCCTCGTAAAGGTATTTTATATTGGCCTTAATCTATCATGTTTATTTTATATATTTATCTATTTCTATATATATTTGTATTTATAAGTATATATTGTTAAAATTAAAAAAATTAATATTTAATATTTATTTAATAATTAATTTATAATTATTTTTAATATTTTAATAAACTTAAAATTTCAACTTATATATAATTTATTTAATTTACTAAATTATAATTAAATAAATATTATAATTTATTTAATTTATATTAATAATTCTTCACATATATTTAAAATTTATAAAAATACATATTCTCGTAACAAAGGAAAAAAAAAAGGAAAAGAGAAAAAAATTTCTATATATATGAAAAAATATTAAAATTCTCTTTTTATTTTTTAATAAGAAAAAAATATTTTTAAATTTATTATTTTAAAAAAATTATTTTCATTTTTGTATTTTTAAAATACTTATAATTTAAATTTTGTTATTATTTTTATCTAAATAGAATACAAGTAAAAAATTTATGAATAAATATGATAAATTCGAGGATCACTTTAGTTTAATGTTGATATACATTAGTATTGTCAAAATAAAGAGAAAGTCAGTAAAATGCTTTCATTCATCTTAATAACATTACAGGTAGCCATTAAACTCCTAGATTAATACTAATTTTCCAACAACTCCAAGATTTATTCTCAATTTCTTGATTTCAAAAATTACCTTACTTTCAATCTTTTTCTATGTTAAGGTAATTCTTTTTTCTCAATTAGATCTTATGTGTTTCTTTCTCTAGAAAACAATTATAAGTTTTCATTTTCTTTTTTATTATCTTTTCTTATTGTTTTAAATTGTATCATTGAGATTTAATCATTTTCTTCTTTTGATTCTCTTTACTTGTTTACAAGTCTTTTTGGTTGATTGATTCAATCAATTTCTTTTTTGTATGTTTGGTAGTCATTAGAAACAAAAGGAAAATTAAAAAATAGAATGGCTAATCTAATGTAAGAGATGTGGCAATCTCATTCTTTAAGTATTTTAAGAAATGATCAATTAAAGGAAAAAGAACAAATTACATCAGAAGAAATGCAAAGTAGGCAACCATAAGTGATAAGGACTATTTATGATCCATGTTTACTTTAGGAGTGGACAACCACAATTAAAAAGGACAATTTATGGTCCAAGTAGGTAAGAACAATTAAGAGGTATAACTTTTGATCTACCATAAGTGATAATTTAAAATTGTAGACAATTTGGACAACCCTAATTAAAAGGGACAACTTATGGTCAAAATGGGCATGAATTAAGGGGAAATCAGGAGATATATCTCTTTATTATATAATTCATTTAACTCTTTCTTTTTAGATAAAAAGGTTATCTTTATTGATATTGTTTCAGTGAATAAAAAAATAATAAGAACAAAAAAAAAAGAATGTGGTACATGCAAGAAGTGAAGAAGAAGAAAAATCCATTTTCCTAAATGTTGATGATCAACTTATAAACCTTGATGAGAAAATAATAAGTGAATTTAATAATTTTCTAGGTATAATGGATAGGAATGTCAAATTTGTACTATTAAATGTAAAGAATTAACATGAGCTAGGGGACCAAAAAAGAAAAACTTATGGAAGCTTATAAAGGTAATTTGAAAAGGAATTTTTTTTTTTCTTATCTTAAAAAAAATACTTTTATATATGATTTTTTTTAAAAAATGATTGTAAAAGAAATATTTGGTTTTTGAAGAAAGTAGGAAGTGAGCGATGACTACAATTGGAGTAAGTTAGGGGACTTACAAATGCAAGTTAAAAAGGTACCATTTTACAAAGTACAAAACATATGAAGAAAGCTTGAGAAATCATCCATCACATGTACCTTTGAATCAATTTAAACACCCACTAAAATATTGAAATTCTAAAGAAACAAAGATTCAATCTCCTCCTTTTATTTGATATTTGTGAAAGCATTTATTTGGAATACCTAATTTTAGTTTTAGTTATAACCTCAAAATTTTTTAGATTAAGTGATAAGCATTTTTCAATTTAGTTATTTATTTGTTATTTTTTGCTTTGTTTTGTTTGTTAATTTTTTTATTGTTCTTTTGGTATATCAATATTACGCAAACTAATTACTGATTTAGTTTTAACAAACTTTTAGTATATTCAAACATGTGTAAAATTAGTTTACGTTCCCTTTTGGTTCTAATTTTACCTCGATGTGTTATTAATGCTATAATATACATATAAGAATTAACACAGACCCATATAAACAACTGAGAATAGAGAAAAGGAATGCACATTGTTGAAGAAGGAGTTTCACCAAGATTCAAGAACAAATGGTAAGAAATTTGATTTAATCTCATTTTGTTTAACTCGTTAAAGATTTTCCCCCTTTTATTTAATTTTCTTCACTGGACATGCTAATTGAGAGGACCTCAATGTTATCTGTTGATTATGAATTAAACTTATAAGATCAAATAGGACAGTATGCTACCTATTATATAGGATAAAGTTAGAAAGAACTTTACTTTTTTATATCTTGGACTTTTTTTTTTTTTCTTATAGGTTTCAAATTTAGATTGATCTATTAGTAATGATAGAGTAAATTAAAGTAGTAATCAGGCTTAATTTGATCTTCATTATTGGCATTTGTTTTTTTTTAAAAAAAAAAATGAAGATCTTAGTAAAAATTCTCCTTCCTAGGTTGGAAGAAGATAAAAGAAACAAAGAGAAATAAAGGAGATAGGTAGATAGAGAGAGAAGAAGAAACAAAGAGAAATAAAGGAGATAAAAGACAAAGAAAGAGAGATAAAGAGAAAGAAAAATACCATATCGTCACGCTAGTAAGGTAACAATTGTTCATGTGATTTCAAAGTGAAAAGATTCATCTAAACAAATAAATTTATATATAAAATAAATAATTAGGTCTATTTTAATTAATATAATAATAATAATAATAATAATAATAATAATAATAGATTGTTTCATAATACAAAAAAATTAATTAAATTTATGTAAAAAATACATAATAAATAAATAAAATATGATTTAATTATATTTTATTTTTTATTATAAATAAAAAATTAAGAATTATTTTAATATTATTTTATAATTATTATGTGTGATAATAAATATAATTACACAATAAAAAATAGAAGTGAATTTTGATGTAAGAGGCGCATATGGTGAGGGTTGGATTTGTTTTTTTCGCTCCAAGAAAATGCCCATGCCAATATACTTTATTCAGCTTCACGCTGGACTAAAGATACCGACATGTGCTTCCATGCACTTCTCAGCAGCAATAACTTTATCCAATGCCTTTTAATGCGGAAAAGCACCACAGAATTTACGGAATACGCTGCTTTGCAAACCTTTTTTTTTACATGAAAATGACAAACAAGAATTTCATATTGCTGTTCAAGAGACACAAACCGAATAATTGTGATAAAAGAGAATTCTCTGCATGTTTAAAGGAAATTTTGCACAGAATGTTCAACATCTACCCCCATGGAGAGAAAATCTGAAAATCATTCCACCTAGGGGCAAATGAACTAACAAATCATATAGGATATCACTTGCATCTCTAGTCTCGCATGAAACCAAACTACGCAGCATAACAATGTAACCTAAGACACCCCAAGGCAGAAAAAGAAAATGTATATGTATAGTACCCCCTAAGATCATGAAATAATATCTTAAGATGTGTTAACTTTTTTTGGTTTTTTGATTTCTAACCTATGAAGAAACCAGAAACATTCAGAATCTACAGCAGAAAAAGCACTCCCTCCACCTCCTATGCTTTTGCATATGTCTCCTGTCTGCTTTTGCCATTCTTACAGGACTGCTATTCCATTCAGACTGTAATCTGTTGCAAGCAAATATGAAAGCACAAACATTAGATATGCATTCCCAAATAATTTAGGAAATACTATGAATATGAAATAGATTGTTTGGTGAGCTATATACATTGGGAAAGCAAAGGAACGGGTGCTAGTAGTGCTACTATCTGATCTATGAGATAGGCTGCCAGAGTATGCAATTGGCCCTGAATATGTTATCAGGCCTGACAAGGGACCTGTTGCAGAGAAACTTGACTCCCCCTGACCGTGCTGAAGTTGGCTCGAAACTGGTATGGCATTAGAATCTTCAAGCCTCAATGATTTTTCAGTTACACAAAGTTCTGAATCAATATTTTGAGGACTCGTTTGTTTCTTGCTTGCTGCAGATGCAGAAGAGTCTAAGTCAGAGGTGATGCTTCCGGTCTCCAGCTTACTATTGTAAGATAATTCATCTGCAACTATATTGGTTGACTTCTTGGGCACAGAATCCACAGCCTGAGACATTTTTGGTGCATGGTCCCAATTATCTGATTTTTCAACTGCACAGATCATAGCAGCCTTCGATAAGACAGCTTCATTACAATCTAGGTCAGATTCATCAGTTGGAGAATTCATTGGGGGAGTTGCCAAGGTTGTTTCCTCAGCATGGCTGGGGTCTGATTCTTCAGATCTAGAAACTGAGGGAGACTTTCCTGAGATCACTTCCCTGCTGGCATTTTCAGAGGCAGAATTTGGAGCTAAGATTGTACCTTCACTTGGCCTCTGCAATGCATTCAAAACATTATTTGCCATATTGCATGCTAAAGATAACATATCCTACCCCTGCTCTTCATACTCAACCATTAATCTATCACCATTGCCAAATACCCAATGTATACGAAAATGAAGCTGAAATAAAATTTCCAAGTAAGACCAGAGGTCCTGTAGTCATTTTACACAGCAACTAGCATGGACAACAGATATGGCTGTTGCAGGTCCAAAGTCAAGCTATTCATTAACAAAAAAATGATGCCTTATCTTTGATGTTTCACTGATGATAAAATGCATTTTAATTATTCTTGCAGCAGAGGTTTTCAACACTTTCTACTACTAGTGATATTCTTGCCGTAGTTCTTAAACTTGAACCGGACTGGTGAACCAGAACCCAAACCAATCCATTTCCCTAAAAATCTTAGTTGGACAATTTACCAAAAATGACATGGTCAAACTGGTCAACCAAGTGATCCGAAGGTGGGTTTTTTCTTTTTTTTTTTTCTCAATTTATTATTTTTATTTTAAAATTTTAGATCATAATATTTTATCACTAAAAATACTTGATCTTAAAGTTAAAATATTAAATTAAAAATTTAATTCAATAAAATATTATTTTATTTGTAATACTTCAAAATATACATTAATATTTTATATCAAGATAATTAAATTTTCATAAAATATCAAAAAATATATATGAACAATTTTATTCTTATAATTATAAGAAATATGTTTATACTCCCTTAGAATTCATGAAATTATGTTGAATGTGAAAATTTTTTTAAAACATATACATAAATTTGATAAGAATATTAAATATCATTGCCTGCTAGTTGAATTAATGACTCAGTGACTCAACTCCCCTCTTTGAGTCAATGTCCAAGACAAGTTTAATAACTATGGTTCATAAGATCATCTACATAAGTTTACAAAAGTGCAACAGCAAATTCATTTTGCAAGCCCCATTTACCTGGGTAAATGAAAAAACAAATGAAAGACGATGAAAAATGGAAATCACATACCCTATTATTAAGTACATAAATAATTGGAACTTCAGAAAGATTGAGCCTTAGTATGATTACAAAGCCTTTGCTGCATTTCAAACTTAACTTGATTGAGATATGTGTACCTGAAGAGACTGTTCTTTTGCTTCAACCATGCTTTCAATAGATGACTTGAAATCAGAAAGTTCTTTATTCAATTCAGGCACTGAAAGAAAGTCTCTGAGAGAAAAAATCTCTTTGAATGCATCTGTTTCAACATCTTTTACTTCCCCACCCAGAGTGGAAAACTTGCAGCCAACATCAGGAGGCAATCCATTTTGTAAACCCTTTTTATCTGAATATGGACAGGGCAATGGGAGATTCACTTTTTCTCTTCCAGCTGGAGATTTCACCACCTCTGGGACAGAAATATCAATATCAAGTCTTTCTTTCTGGTTCCCACTGTTTACATCTTTCCCAAGGGGGAAGAATAAGTATGGAGTAGTCTCATCTATGCCTGTGTCAAACAGAAACTTGCCTTGGGAAGGCATTGCATCATCAACACAAATATCCTTAATCACATGGTCGGTTTTCTCTTGATAACAAACCATCAACTCTGGCAGCTCGTGTTCCGTGACACTTTTGTCCATAAGGATAACCAAGTCCTTCTCAAGTGATTGTGTTGTCGATGAACAATGACTAGATGGTATTGGCGCCACAACGTCTGTTATTTCCTTCTCATTGTCATGCATAGAACAATTAAACTTTGAGGCAATCCACATCTTCATCATTTTTCACATGAAATAGTTTATCAGTATCACATTTATTGTCCTTGATATGACAAGATACTCCATTATGATTTTCCTTTATAACACCTTTTTGGGACACAGTTCCAATGGAGTTTGGCCCAATGTCATTACACTCAACCATTTTAGAATTGGGCATATGGCTCATGGTCCCATGTGAAAATATACCTGACTACTATCTGCAAGAAACACTCAGTGTGTAAATCCCCAGAAATATGTGCAATACAGAGATCTACACTAAAAAAACTAACCTTAAAGATATATATAGCTTGCAAATCTTGAAGTTTAACTTCAAAATAACACATTTATGAGACAATAAAAGATGATGGAGCTAAATTATCATAACATCACCATATCAAGCAACAACATGATGAGAGTTTGTAACGAGCTTTTTCATCTGTAAAACAACTTTAACCCTTAAAAGCTTTCTTAGAACATATATCCAAGAAGTAAAACAAGAGCAGATGACAATACCTATGAGGTTACAATAGTTGAAACTCTCCTAATAAATTCTTGTAAGCAAGACAAAAGCACAAGACTACTAACTCAAGACATAAATGATAAATAATATGTGACCAAAGTCTGAAACAAAAGTAGTACTGACATTACCAAACTTCATTTTGATGTAGATGCCAAAAGACAAAACATTCATGAATTTTTTAAACCATGCAGAGTGATATTCTCCAGCATATGAATCACGTGCAACCTACTGATTTTAAAACACATAGTATGAATCAATCCACTAACATGAAGATAAAGAACAATGAAATCAAGACAAGATCAGCCAAGTTGCATACATCCAACTAACACATACAATTTTTATCAACCACTAACTAAAGTGTTAACCATAGAGAAAAAAAAAATAATGCTTTTATAAATGAATCTTCAATTATCAATTCCAAGACAGCGAGTTAGCTAGAAATTGGGAAACTGTTTAAGGTAATAGCAAGGGAAAGTGGGACAATCTTGCAATACATACATAGCATGGGTCAACTGCAGAAAAGATGAAGAAGAAATTCAGGTACAAAGATTATTAGAGAGAAAGCACTCATCTTGAATAAACTCAAAATCGAAACTATAACTGAATTTTACCCCATAAAAAAAAATCATTTATCTCCAGAACTTTTTCTTCCAACGAAAAACAAGGACAAAACAGTAAAATAGTGTATCACAGCATCTCATGAACTAGTAGTTAAGAGAAGATTCCAGGAACTGGCTCACTTAGCAATCCCAAAATACAAAAAAAAAAAGCATAGAACATAGGAACAAAGAGGCAGTTGACAAACAATAAACTAAAGGACAAGAATAAATAGTTTAAAAAATTGACAATCCAGAAAGCCTCGAAAATTATACAGAATGGCCCAAAAAGAGAGTTCAAAGATAAACCAAGTCTAAACCTTTCAGCCAACAACACAAATCCTAAGTCTAAAAAACATTTTTGCCTTTTGATACGTAGGAAAATGACAAGAAAACAGTTTTAAATTCTGTGAAAGTTCTCAATTCTCAACAAATAGATAATAACTCTCAAATTTTCAATGCAAAAAAAAGAAAAAATAAAAAGACAATCTAGAAATTCCCATACAAGATTCAGAATATCAGCAAAGACAAAAATCAAGAAATATGAGGGATCCAATGCAAGGTCCTAACACAAAACAGAGCAGCCTAAAATGGAACTGAATATACGCATCAAAACGAAGGAAATACGGATGTGAGCAATACCCTTTTGATCCTCTAAAAGTCTCAGTTCCCTTTACTCCTTTCTGAAACAGAATCAAAGCGCACCTCAGTTCAGTATATCATCTTCCAATATAGGAATCAAATAAAAAAGAATAAAAAAAGCTATAAACTAACAACTTAAAAAAGCATATAAAACACATAGAAACTTAAACAAATCATGTAACTCAGTTCTTTGAAAAAGGAAACAAAATAAAAAGCATCTATGAAAGAATTTAAAGGCAGAGATAGAAACATAGACAGAGAGAAAGAGACCTCATAAGTTGGAAAGAAGTAAAGCGAAAGACATTCCAATGGCTAAATTTAAGCGTACAAGAGATAATCCACACAAAAAAAAAAAAAAAGAAAAGCTTCTTCTGAAACTCAAGCAAGGCAACAAATGAAAAAAAAAAAAAACAGAGAAAGAGAGAGAATTAAATAAACAAACGAGATTCGTAATATTGCTTTAAAGTAAATATATGGTAAATCTTCTCCCCAATGTAAAGGTCCTCTCTCTCTCTCTCTCTCTCTTTGTGGGTGTGGGTGTAACTCTGGGGCCTGTTTGGTTTAGCTGTGTGTAATTAATAGGGCAAGTTCCAACCTAATAGCGGCCAACGGCTCTGAGTGTCTTCGTGTGCTCTTTAACTTGCTACTATCTACCTATATATATATATATATATATCAAACCCCACACACATCCAATCCGACTCTATCTATCTCTGTTAATTGGCCTTGGCTCCAGCATTAATTACCTTCCAACTAACAAAAAGCCTTCTTAATATGGATAAAACCAAACCAAATTCACTTTCCTTCTGCTTCTCCCTACTTTCCTTCCAGCCAAAGCCAAACACCACCACCAGCGCCACCATCCTCATCATCATTTTCCCATTTTCCCGGGAAAATTCGAGATTATTCCTTCATTCTTTTAACAGCATCAATCCAGGGTATCGGGCATCTCTCGCTCCCGCCCTCTCTCTCTCTCTCTCTCTCTCTCTCTCTCTCTCTCTTCCTGCTTTGACTCTCTTTGTTTTTTTCCGATGACCAGCACAGAGATAATAGTCAAACCCAAAAAAAAGAAAAAAAAAGAAACAAGAAGAAGAACTGAACTGAACCTTTAAACTGACAGCGATGTCAGGGAGATCCGGAGATGCAGCAGTCTCACAGTTCTCTAAGGCCACCAACTGTTTTCTGTTTTTCTTTTGTTGTCGTGACCCTCGCCGGAGATTTTGTCGTTTGTTTCTGTCTTTTGTCTTTACGAAACTGGTGGCCGAGGACTCCGCTTGGAGAGAGTGTGTGTGCGCGCGCGCGTAACGCGTGATGTTGGTAATGCATACAGTGCCATGCCCTCCGAAAGATCTTTGAGCTGGCTTCCTCTATGTTCTTATATGGGCCCCATGAATTTCCAGTGCCATCCAGCCTCGTGCGTATCTGAGTTAAGAGTATGTTTAAGTCTTTAGTTATTTTATGTTTGTGTCACTTTCACATTATTTATATTTGAGTTTGGGTAGGTCTGAGTAGTTGAGTGAGCAAGTTGCTCCTTAAAATTTAAATTTTTATTTTTCTTTTAATTTTTTATTTTACTATGTATTAAATTAATAAAAATATTATTATTTATTTTTTATTTTTATAGACATTAATTTGTGTTAAAAATATATAAATATATTATACACAATAACTATCTTTATATTATTTATTATCTATGTATATAGATATATATGTGTGCGGACGTGTGTGTGTGTGTTTTTGTCCTTTTATATATATATATATATATATATATATAGATTAAGTATATAATATATATTTATATATGTAGATAAAATTTTTTAAATTCTATAAATATACAAAAATATAAATAGATAATTATATAAAATAATTAATATATAATAAATAATTAATTATATAAATTAAATAAATTATATATATTTGTTTAATATATAAAATGATATAATATATTTATATATTGTGTATATACTTATTTATATATAAATAAAATAATATATGAAAATATTAAATAACAAAATTTTTATATTTTCTTGAAAAAAGAATGAATCTAAGAAGAAACAATAATGTTTTTTTGGGTGGCGTCCAGCATATTCAAATTTGGGTCACTTCAAGTTCTAATTATTGGGGTCAAGTTATTTTTGGTCATATCTCCTTTTGAGTTAAGTCAAATATTTTCAACTTAGTTGTTAGGTTAAGTCAACTTTTGAAACCTTTACTTCCAAACCGTAAATTATATGTGACTTAGTTGTGGCTCAAAGTGAAATTATGCAAAAATGGAACTAGGTTAGCCTCCTTAATTACAATCAAAAGTTAGAATGTATTTAAAGAATAGTCTAGTCTAATCAAAATCTCAAATTTTTATAAACCAACTTGACATGGCAATTAAATCAAACCAAATTCATGAATCAAACTAATTCATAGCAATTAAACCAAAATTAAAAAATGAAAAGTTATGATTTGTTTTAAAATTATGAGAAATGCATCATTAAAACTAATTTTTTCATACTTAGAAAACATCAAGAAAATACTTATGTAACTTAATCAATTATGAATTAAATTCAAGTTATTTATTTATTTAATTTTTTTATTCTTATATCCTTCATTATAAATTTTTTATAATTTCTCTAATACCATGAATTGAAAATTTTAAACTACTTTAATTTTTTTATGAAAAGAAAAATATTAAAATGGAATAAATCAAATCAAAACTGAAGTGTAAATTATAATTGAAGTAGAAGCTAAACCATAGAATTATTGATTAAATTGAATTGAAACGGTTTAATCTTAGTTACTTTCTTCTCATAAACCTTAATTGCTTAAAATCAAATCAGAATGGGATTACCTTACCCTCAACCACTCAAGAGTGATTTTAATGAGGATTTTAATTATATAATGTTATTTTTAATGGCCATTTGGTTGATTAAGTTTACATTTTTTTTTCTCCTAATTATATTCTTATAAGGATAAGTTCATAAATATGTTAGTAATTTATACATCTTATTAATTTAAGTTAATAACTTTGAAATTGTTCAATTAAGGTTAGTAATTTTAAAAAGTTTCTTAATTTAAGTCTAAAGTTATTTTTACTATTAAGCTAATGACATGACTTTATGACCTATGTGTATGTCACATTCTCTCTACCTTTGCTGATGACTTTGAGACCTAATTTCTTCATTCTTATGACATAAGCCATGACATTGCAATGCTTTTTTATTTTTAAGCTTAAATGAGGGATTCACTTTGATAATTCAAAAAATACCTTGGCATGTTAAGATTATCCTTAGGTGTGACCTACATGATCAAAGATAAATATCATATAATTATTTATAATATAATAATTAAAGTTATAACTATTCACTTATATTTATTCCTTGAAGCCAACTAATTTGAAATTGTTTTAATGTGGATTTTGATTATATAATGTTATTTGTAGTGGTCAATTGGTTGATTAAGTTTACTTTTTTTTCCCTATTAATTATATTCTTATAAAGATAAGTTCATACATAGATTAGTAATTTACATATCTTATCACTTTAGTCAATAACTTTGAAATCATTCAATTAAGGTTAGTAACTATAGAAAGTTTCTTAATTTGAGTATTATGTTACTTTTACTATTAAGCTAATGACGTGGTTCTAGGACTTTATCTATGTCATATTCTCTTTCCCTCCATTGATAACTTTGAGACCTAATTTCTTCATTATCATGGCTTAAGCCATGATATTACAATGTTCCTTCCTTCTTAAGCTCAAATGAGGGATTAACTTCAACAATTTCAACACTACTTTAGTATGTTTAAATTATCTTTAAGTGTGACTCATATGATTCAGAGATAAATATCATATAGTTATTTCTGATATGATAATTAAAGTTATAACTACTCACTTATCTTTATTCCTTGAAGCCAACTAGTTTATATGTTTATAATTTGTTAATTAATATGATTAAAAGTACATATTTCACTTAATTTAAATATGATTTACTTTTAATTATATTCTTATATTTGGTATCAAAGCATATTCTTTAGTTGTATTAATTATAATTATGATTAAAGCATTAAGATATTATGTTAAGTTCATGGCACTAACTTAATAATGTGAAAATATTAAAGAGCACCGTCTTAGTGGTTTAACCAGCAACTCAATGGTTGAATTAGTGACTTAATGGCTCCCTGCATAATTTAGTCTATTTTTGATAAGGTTTCTTCTGAGTTTTTTTATGTTCGGGCAACTGTACTTCGAATTTTCTTGTATTTTTTACAGAAAGTAAATTTTTGGTCAAAGAGGGAAAAAAAGAGAAAACTCATATTTTACTGACAAATAAATCAATCAAACACACACGATATCTCACTATTTTTTTTTTAAGTTAAACGAATAAAAATGAATGAACTTTGCGATTGATTTGTTCGTATTTACCATAAATTTTGTTTTGTATCAATTTAACTCTAAAATTCATTTTCAATGAATTTTGTCACATCATGAAACGACCATTCGCATCACGCTGACATTCTAATGGATCAAAAAAAAAAAATATATATATATATATATATATATATATAAAATTAAAACTTCAAAGCTGATTTATGGCCTCTACTGATTCCTAAATCATATCCAGGTAGAAAATTTCATTTTCCTTGATTATGAATTTTATTAAAATATTAATATACGAATAAATTTTAATTTTTGTACATTTTAACAATTTTAATTTAACATTTAAAAATTATCAAAATATGTTTTATATAATTTTTTAATCTTAAATTGAGCATGCCTTCTGATCTTACTAATAAAAAAATAGACTCGGATGGCAGGCCATGACGGCATAGCAAATAATGATTATGTGTATTGATGATTGGACATGTGGCATGACACATTATAATAGGGTTAAATGGACTTTTAAATTGCTACCAACCCAGGGTTATAAATAATTAAACTAAACCTCATTAAATAAACCGACAAATTAGAAAAAGCTAATCCTAATCTTGCATTTTTAATAAAAATAAATTATTATTAAAGAAAAATAAAGGAAAGAAAAGGGAAAAAAAAAAAAGAAAGCAACCAAAATTACTGAAGGCTTTAAGTTGCTACTTCGTTAACTTGGTAGAACCGAGAGGGGGGCCTGCCTTTGACATTCATCGTCACCCCCCCCCACTTTCCTGTTTTCGATCCCGACCTTCTTCCTCCTTGCTCCTCCATTCTCCTCCATTCTCCTTTTGCCAATATTCCCTACAAGAGAACAAAGAACAATCTCAGTCAATTTTTCCAAAAACAAAAGAAAAGGAAGGTGTTAACTTCTTTCCTAGAAAAGAAAACAAATTCACACCTTCTCCGTATCTTTAGTAATTCAAAAATAAAGACCCCCAAGGTTCAGAACGCAAGCTTTATTCAACTATCAAACACAAAAAAAAAAAAAAAAAAAGTGGGACTGAGAGAATATCTATGATTGGCGCTTGTAGGGAAGGGGGGTTGGTTTTCATAATTGAAAACCATTGTGCTCGTGAGAAGCTAAGCCCACTTCATAAGAGATACATTGGTTTTCATAATTGAATTAATTAGAATAAAATGGTCTAATTACTAGAATTGACTTTCAGGAGCTTCATTTGTGCAGTTGCATTTTCAATAGCGCCAAAAGACACCTGCATGTCAGCGAAATCAACATATGGCTCCTAGGCTTGCTATTAATTAAAAAAAAAAAATCATTCATGAACGGATAATACTAGGTGCACTGAATATATCTTAGGGCCTAATGTGCCAATTAGTTTGATTTTGAAAGTCAAAATGTTAAAAGAGTACCAAACCACTCATGCTAGTTCAAGGGGGCCACGACTAGGACGTTAAAAGTCTTTAGTAATTCCAAACTTAATTCTATCAAACAATTATACATTAAAAATATATATTCGTTTTGGGAGGATAGATCTCTCCTCAGTGTTTCAAGTTGGCTTCAAGAGAATAGCTCTTGGGTTATGAAATTTGCTCTTTTAGTGACTTCTTAAGTTCATATTATGGGCTAAGGTTATATGGGTTAATTCTCTTGGAATCTTCTGGCCTCAACGTGGATGATTCGTCTTTTACCGGACTAGGGAGGAGGATTAGTCGCAATGATCGTGGACTATCTAACCGCAAACCCCCCCCCCCCCCAACCAAAAAAGAGGGAAAAAAAAAAAAGAAAGAAAAGAACACAACAACGCCCTCTAGACTGACTTTTTTTTAATTTATTAAAATTTAATATAAAATAAACCTAAATTTATTAAAGTTAAAACCCTGGGCAAAAACATGATTTTGATGGGGCAAAATACGAAACTTAGAAGGACATGACCACAAAGTTTAGGGGGGCAAAACACAGTTTTTTGGTGACAACTTTTGGAAAATTATTTACAATTTATTATTTATTTATTTATTTTTTCTGTTTCCCAAGTAGTCAATGTGAGCAATTGCCCTCACCCCAATTCCAGATCCATCATTTTGTTTTCTCTGATAACATTTTAGGCACATCTAGACTATTATTTTAAAAATTAAGAGTTAAAATTTAATTGTTTCTAGAAAATTTTAAAAAAATAAATTTAAGGACTAATTCAAACTTTTAATTTTAACATTAATGGTCTAAATTTATCTATCATAACATAGCAATGGCATAAGAAAAGTCCAACCATTCATAATAAATCCAACTAAAATTTCTTATTTGTAAAAACTGAGAATCTAATTTTAAATTTTAAATTTTAAATTTAAATAATTTCACTATTAGACATTATAACTAGTGGTCCCAACCAAAATTTCTAAGGGCTATAATATGTGTCTAATAGTTGAAATATCATAGTTGATTGAGAGGTACTTTTAGAAATATTGTTATTAATAAAAAGAGATATACAAAAAAATTACTCATAAATTTTTATAATTAGGTGCTAAATATTTTTGTATTTTTATTTAAATCTTATACTCTTTAAATTTATTTTAAATTAGTCTTTTTTTTAATATAAAGTGGTTAAAACTATTAGAAATTGTACATTGATCAAATAAAAATTATTAATAGGACTTTTTGTCCAAAAAAGACCCATTTGAAACAAATTAAGAAGGTATAAAACTCAAATAAAAATGTAAAAATATTTAGAACCCAATAGCAAACATTTATAAAAGTTTAAAACCAATTATATATATATCTTAATAAAAATATTTTTACCAAATAACATACCAATACATGAATACATATTGGATTTTGCACATAAAGAAATAAAGAAAATAATCATATTATAAGAATAATAATGATGATTTTTTAAAAAACTAATGAAGCAATGACATAAAATGAGAATCAACATGTTATTTTGGGTAATTGAAATCCTTTTAGATAAGTTGAATAGGCTAACCATGGGTGGTTACCTATTACATACTTATAAGAATAAGTTAGATTTTTTTCCTTTTGGACGTATTAAGGTGGACTTCAAATTATTTTGTAACAAAAGGATAACAAAAATAAGACATAATGAAAAGTTCAATGGCTTGGTTTAAGCTTACTATTATATCTCTATTTTTTTCTGCCACTTTGCTCTCTCTCTCTTTCTCTCTCTCACACACACACACACACACATAAAATTGATTATGTAATTTGGATTGTGAATTGTTGTTTAGATGAAAAATTAAATAAAGCAACAAAGGAAATGAAAAAAAAAAGAAAAAAATGATGATTGAATTGTTATTAATGTTTAAAGTATGATTAAAAGTTCAATATATAATCCCAAAAAGAAGAGGCAATAGCCAAGGCAGCTCTCAGACTAAACTCGAAGTTAAAAATCTACTTGTAGGATAACTAGTTACATCATTGAGTCACAAAAGGGGCCTACCCCTCTCAAAGTCATCGAGCCAGACAATAACATTTGTTCAATCCTCTCTTTAAAGCCAATTATTAGATTCAAACTGTACATTTTGCAAGTCAAAGACCCACACAATATTAAAATAATCTAACAAAAAAAGCAATCAGAGATCGATGACCAACATCAAGCCAACTTTTCTATAAATAGCCAACATTTATTAAAGCTAAGAAAATAGGAGAAGGCCAAGAGAGAAAAGACGAGGAAGAGGCTGAGAAAGCAAAAGAAAAAGGAAACCCATTTGAGAGTTTAAAAAGTCCAATAAAAATGCCATGTAAGCATTGAGAGACAAAAAAGGCTTGACCAAAACAAGTGAGACAATTAGAATTAGAAGGGCTAAAAGCATATTTCTCGACAGAGAGCATAAGAGTGAGTAATTAATACTTCAAGCTCCCTTTTGTCAAAAAAATAAACCACCAAAGCATTTAAGGCAAGCAAAATATCTCATAAACATGTACAATTATCAAATCAAGTAGAGAGATTTATTTCTTAGGCTAACAATATTAGGAATTAAAGTACCCATAATTTAATTTTAAGGATCTCTTTCATTTTTCTACATTTTAAGGCTCTAGTTACCCAAATCAACTTAAAATCCAACTTTAATCATAACCAAATCAAGTAATAAAAATTAAACATCCAATTAATCCCACTGTTTCATTAATAAGTAATAAAACTAGTCCAGATAAATAAATTCAATTAAGTTGGCATGGAAAGTGGTAATTTTCCATCAATAATAAGCATTAATACACTGTATACATAATCACACACTTAATTATTAAGAAATTGACAAGAAACTACTTATTTGGTGGTCTTAACACCCCTTTGATCCTCTTTTCTCACATATTGCACAACAAAAAGTAAATTTTTACTTTTCAATTCTTTTTTTTTCATTATTTTGTTTAATTCTCAACATAAACATAATCTTGGTAAGAAAGTAAGAAATATTTGGAAAAAGCAGCATTCTGTCTTTAGAGGGTCACCAAAGGATCGTCGAAGTATCACTATAGTGTTAACAAAAATTATTATAAGCCCCATTTTCAGAATCCTTGCGAGCTAATCTACCCATTAATGAAGGTTGCATAATGCAAAAAGACCTATAAATGTGTCTCTGTTGCATTATTACTACACTATCATCGCATTGCCATTGTATATGTCACTAGCTAGCAGGGTTTCTAACTAAAGGCAATACCGACTAATGCGTCTCATCCTCTTCGTTCTAGCAGTGCCCTTTACCCACCCATTGCAACTCTTATTCATTCTAATTGAAGGTTTAAAGGTGGGGGATCTCATCGATTTAGGCCTTCAATCAATCCTTTCCTGGTCATTGATGCCACTTGAAACTTGCACCAAATTGTTCAACGTCTCACGATTTACCTATTAGTGTACTTTTTTTTATCGATCGAAAACCCACGACAACTCACTGTTGTTGGCTGTTTGCCCCTGCCATTATGATACACAGACAAAAATCCACCAAAAAACACTATTTTGAAGTCAGATTGGTTTAGACCAACCCTCTTACTTTTTAAAGGAAAATTTTTTTTTGTTAAAGTCCTTTTCCTAAAGCCATGGTGTAAGATATTGTATATGTAAAGTTCATATCAATTCTCATGTCAAATATTTATATAAAATATCCAATCAACCATAAATTCCAAAGTACCTCCACTCTATGAGTTGTAAGTCATCCGAAACTAGTATATCAATGTGGTTCTTAAAAGTTGATTGTTAGCTAATAGTAATAGATTCACTCAATAGATGACTTAGCCCTTCTTATTAATTTCTGCCTAAATCTTGATAGTTAAGCCTTAAGTCTAGTTTTTGGTAAGGAAAACCTAGTTAAGGGCTTTGAGCTCAATGAACTTTTATGATTTACCAATTGCTTGAAGGTCCTCAACTCTAACAATTCCAACATATGATCCTTATGGTTATTAGTAGGACTACTTTATAGCCGTTGCTAGTGTATCAAAATTAATAAGAAAAACTTGAAAGGAAAGTTTATTCCTTTTAGTTTCATGAACCCATTTTCCATTGATTATAATCGAATTTGGCAGTCTTTTTCCTTTAACTATTAGTCACATGTCTAACTTGTGAGATTACTATTGCGATTCCTTAAATCCTTGGTCAATGCCTCCTTTTAGCAAATAGTTATGAAAAATGAGATAAGGAATTGAACATAACAATATCTGTAGGGATTTGTGTTAATATAGATGTTATTTGGTGGCCCACTTTTGGAGGTCTAATTGATTAGGACTAATTTCTAGCTTGTGGATTCATTAGGACTTAAATTTCCTTATGGGGTATGATAGCTAAAGAAAAATATTCTATCAGCCTATTCTTTCGATAGGTTTTCCTAACCCTAATAAGTATTTGCTTTTAAAAATATTTCCTTTTTAGATACAATAGTTAAAATATGGGTATATTAGTATAGACTCTTAATTGGATATTATTGATTTGTTCGGATATATTTTTCAAATCTTCCTCCAAGTTTTGAAAAACAAGATCAATAACCATAAGATTGTAGCTTGAATTCAAATGCGTAATAGGATCCTAAGATTGTGATGACATTGTATGAGTAGTTGTTTTGGATTGATAGGTGAGAGTTAGAGGATCATTTGACTAGTCTCTTATCCTTAAGAAAGCTTGGTTTGGCACAACCATTGTGATGCCATAAATCACTATAGTTTACTTTGAGACTAGTTCTTTTGCTCGATAATGCATATAGGTCTTTAAACTTTAGAGATTGACCAAGTGATTAAGGATCATTTTTTGCATGAGTTAATTCACACACTTTCAAGACATAGCATAGACAACCGCATTGGTAATAGTAATTGGGAAACTTATCATATTTAAAACAAATCTAAGACTTCTCTCCTTTTTATATCTTGATTTTTGTGCCCACTTTAAGGGTGTTATTAATTTCAATCAACATTTTGAAATGTAGATATTATCCTTAGTAACCCAAATCTTTCTCGTTAGCCTTCATAAACTCACAAACACAATTTCCTAAGGTAATAGCTATAGTTTTTGTCATAGCTTTCAATGGTAAATCATATTGCCAAGCCTAAAATGGAACATGGAAAAGTCTTACTTTAGTGGGTTATTCAACTCTTGTGATTTCTTTAAATATCAAAACTAGCTCATCAAAGATCCATATTGCATTTTCTAAGACATATTGCTTGTCATGTATGGTTAAAAATGGAAGCTAGAGATATTTGTGTCTAACTCCTGAACTTCTATAAGCATGGAAACTTTTTAAACAATTTGCATAATATAAAAGAGGGTATGAATGTTGAAAGATTTCTCTATCTAAAGACTCCTAAGAAGATAATGGCTAGCAAAAGCATTAAAAATTCCTTTAAAAGACTTAGTGCTTATATTGATGGCTTCTTCTTAATCATCATTTTTATGACTCCCAATATTATAAAAGGAAGAGAGATTTGACATTATCATGTAGGCTTAGATTATAACTAGGAATAAAACTCTAAAAATTAAAGATTGAAAACTCATAAAAATATGAGAATAGGTAATCGGTCTTAGAGAGAACTTGAGAATTATAGAACAAGGTGACTTAAGTAGCTTCGACTGTAAGGATGAAATTGTTTTAAACTCAAATTCAATTTCTTGGTCACAATATTAAAGATAGGAATATTATCTTAATTGACAATATTTCAAAATTCACCTTTAAATTTCTTGATGAAATAATAGATAAATTTGTTACAAAAATTTTTAGGAAGAACATACTCAAGTAGCCAAAAAAGTAAATAGAGCTAAAGAGCTTTCTTGTCTATCTACACCACACCTTAATGCTTTCAAGATTGTTGAAATTGATGCATCTAAGGTATGACATTATGGAATCCTTAAATAAAATATTAATGAAAAGGAAAGCTTAATACATTTTTCCTTTAGGCTAGAGTTAATCACTTTACTTTGAAAAAGTAAGTTTATCATAGTTTTTTATGTTGAAATTTAAAAGTGACTTTTTAAATCAAAAACTTCTTATAAGGGTCGATTTTAAAGTAATAAAAAATCCTTATTATAAATGTAAAAAATATAGTATTAAAACAAATATTTGCTAAATGATGAGACATTTTATTGGTATTTGATTTCCACATTAAGTTTATTAAAAGAATATTTAATTATTTATTAGATTTTCTAACTAATGAATTCTTACAAAGACATGAGTGAGAGTCTAAAAGAGTCTTGATGTTAGCAAAGCTAACAATTGCATTAGCTAATTCAACTAACAACTCTTCTTAAGAAAAAATCGATAAATTGTTCAAATGCGATTATAAGAGTGTTATCTTAAATGACAAAATTTTGTCATATCTTTATATTTCAATATTTATAGATTATCTTATCCTAATTAAAAATAAATATACTCAATTAATAGTGTTTTATCTAAGAGAAAATATGTTCAAATATATTTTTTCAAAAAATTATGCTTATTACCAATAAATTCTTCATGAAACAAATTCAATACTTATAAATTCACATAAAGAAGATATTATTGAGTTTTGCTAAGTTCATTATAAAAATGATATAAACTCTAGAAGAATAGTAAAAAGATCTCTTTTGCTTAAAAGAGTTAAAAAAATGACATAAAGTTAAAATTTATAACTGTTTTGATTATATTTAAGCATGAGAATAAGGTTTATATTATGAGAATAGGTAAAGAAAATTCAATTAGTGGATTATAATCCATTTATTATATAATATGGCTATAACAAGATTGTCAAATTGGTTTAAGAGTTAGTTTTATAAATAAGGATCATATCTCATCACTTTACTTTCAAAAGTTAAAAAATTACAAGAGGAATTTTGCACGAAGAATTTGAAGTTCAAGGATATAAGGTTTTTATTTACAATGCTATATCATATTTCGTAGATTGTAAGAAAAGATTATTTAAATCCATGGAAAAACAATAAAGAACATAAACAAAAAATTAATCAATATCCTGTTATTATGTAGAAAGATATTAATTAAATAATGAAAAAAATATGATTTTTTTTTAAAGGAAGATTATATACTAGAAAAGATATTATTGCATTAGAGTATACGTAAACAATTTCACCTAAAATGAGGAATAGTATAAGGACACATATACTTAAGGACTTAAATCAATCCATATTTAATAATGAGTGAAAGACTATAATAGCCTTTATCTTTCAAGATGAAGAAAATAGAGGAAAAAAAATATAATGCAAAATTCTCAAAATTCATATAAATTGTGAAAGAATAATCAAGTTGAAAGATCAAACAAAATAATTGATAGAGTAAAAAGTTATTTTTGTTAAAATTTATTTTAATAAATGTGTTATGATGTAAGCTTTATATAAAAAAACAATTCCTTTATTATAGTAAAATTTTGTATAAGTAGAAATGTGGAGAAAAAAATAAATATTTATAATTTCAAATTATATCTATATTTGTATTGTATTTCTTTTTCTTTTTTACATAAAATTAGTGTATTATAATAAATATTTTGGAGTGCTTCTCTTTTTATGGAATGAAAGTTATTATTTGTAAGTGCTTCTCTCCACTTTCTTTATTATTATTCTTCATTATTTTTGCATGTTTAATTATCTCTAAACGCATTAATCTCTGTATGTGTATGTGTTAATGTGTTTGTATTTATACATGTTTTTGTATTTAAAAAGGAACCAGAATAAGAGAAATCGTGGGCTTTAGGAGCAATGCTCAATGATTATAAAGTGACAACTCGATGTTTCCAGACGACCCAAAAAGTCCAAAACCCACTCACCGTTGCCCAAAACCCAAATGGCAATTTTACCTTTATGAATGAATCACAACCCCCTCCCCCCCCCCCAAAAAAAAAAAAAAGAAACACTTTAAAGAGGGAGAAAAGAGGAAGCCCCTGAAAGAAAAAAAAAAAAAAGTCAAACTCTTGGATTCATGTTGTACGGTCGCACGCTCAACAGGCTCTGTCGTTCGTCCTCCGCTGTGATCAAGGCGTCCAAACCCAAAGCCCACCGCCCCCATTCATGTAAACACAGGCTCCCTCCCTCTCTCTTTCTGTCTCTGTTTGCTTTCAGCTGTATAAGCTAGACTAGAAATGGGGTTTTTCTTATTTCTATTTGAAGCTTTGTTTGATTCTCGCTTACCATATCTCAGGCTAGAACCCCGAAATAATTCAATAAATCAAAATAAAGAAATTGAAAATTTTTGAAAAAGTTAAATGGTGGGGGGGGGTGGGGCATTTGGATCCGTTTTAGTTGCAGGGATGGCAAAGAGAGCGAGGGCAACGAGCACAGACACTGCCATGAGGGACGCTTTTGCTGGTTATGCTGCTTATCTCAATGACCTGGTATTACACACCTTCTACCCCTTCTTTTCGGATTCATTATTCAGTGTTGTCTAATCTCTTTACTTATGTAATAGTTACAAACCAACCAAACAAAAAAGAAAAACATATGCACATATGATTTTCCTTTTCAATTGCGACCTGTAATTTGATCAAGCAGAGCAATTGATTGCATTATGGTCACTACCTTGGTGACGTTTGTATCTTTTAAAAGTAATTAGGCGTAAGAAAACACGACAATTACATGGAACATGTTGGAAAATGGAAAATGCGCCCCACTAGTAATGGTGCTTCGCTTTTGGCATGTTCTTCTTCTTCCAACTAGAGCAGTAGGAGTCTGAAACAATCTTTACTGCTAAATGTTCTTGATCTCAATTGAAGTTGTACCAAGCAACAATTTAGTTGCCCAAAAATTGCCTTGGTGGGACGCTGGACCAATTTGGCAATTTCTTGATTCTACTGAACTGATGTGCGTGCATGCACCAAAGGCCTTGTTATCGGTTAATTGAATATCTGCCGAGCAGTTATGGCCTCTGCTATCATAAACTAGTTGCACTACAGGTTTTGAATGGTTAAGGTTTTTCCTAATGGCCAGTTGCTTTCGGCTGCATCTGATTGTGATGATGCTGTATTTATTATTTGTACCACCTATTGGTGTATTGTTTGTGTCCATGTCAGTTAGTTTGGCAAATCTGTCAATGTGGAACTGCTGTTTTTTCTTGGCTATGCAATGCAATCCTTGATTAGTTTATCAAACTATGGTAAGTTGACCGATAGACTGGGTATGCACAATTGCACATAGAGGTGAGTGATTGAGGAGAAAGTCGTGGTAACAACTAAATGGTTTCTAGGCTCTTGGCCCTGACCAGAAATTAACAATGGGTTAAGTGCTTCATTGCTGTTGAGATACTGTTGACACTGTGCCTTAATGTCAAATAGCTTCCTTTATGGAAATTTTTACAATTTAACCATGCTTCTGACTGATTATTGTTATGTCAACTGCTGTTGTGTGCTTTTTGTGTCCTGTTTTTCATTTATTAAAACTGTTCTGTATTTTGCAATTAACTTGCATATACTTGTAGAATGACAAACGTGAGCATGTGGTAAAGGCAAGCCGAGATGTAACAAGGAACAGCAAAAAGGTCATCTTTCAAGTTCATAGGTGATTGAACCTATTTTCCTTTCATTCTTTCTAGTTACCTATTTTACTTTTGTTCATGATACCTATATAATGATATTTGATGCATCTTACATTAGACCTTCCTTGTGCTTTCTCATTCATATGATCCTTTAGTTGACCTATAAAGTGAACTGTGTGGCCACTTTAGCTGTTGATTTCCAATCTTGACTTTTATTTGTTTACACGGTGACATTGAAGGATTAATTCTGGTTAAAATAATATATCATTGAGGCTTCATCTCAGAGGTCACCTAACTCGTCTTGTCAGTGTATGCTGAAATAGAGTTGTGATTAAATGATTGCAGAATGAGCAAGTACAACAAAGAGGATGTCCTTGACAAGGCAGAAAAGGCTTTAGCAGCAGTGACAGATCAGGATATGTCTCAATTAGTGAAAGAACTACATGGAACTGATTTTTGGAAGCTAAGACGAGCATACTCTCCTGGGGTATGACCTCCTTTTCTTCTTTCATGCTAATCCTTGTTACACATTACTGTGTTGAGTTATGTGCCTGAAATTTTGCAGGTGCAAGAATATGTTGAAGCAGCCACATTCTGCAAATTCTGCAGAACTGGGATGCTTTTGAGTTTAGATGAGATAAATGCTACTCTTTTACCACTCAGTGATCCATCAGTCGAGCCTTTGAAAATAAACATCCTTGATTATCTGCTGGGGGTAATTGCCTGAAATTTATGCAGATATGCACTGAGAAATTTTGGTCTGGGAATGAGTGTCATCATATTCAGTGTAGAGTGTCTATGGTATAGCAATTCATTATGTACCAAAATCAACTTGATTATGTCTTTGTAGATAGAACAACTTTTTCTCACTTAAAGCAGTCTAGTTTAGACCATTAGGTTTTAGGCTACTTACCCCTTGCTGGCTGAGTAAGTAGGCATTGAAACACTTCATCTTCCCATCCCTAAGAAACTGAAATGAACAAAGTAAGAATAACAATAAGTAGTTCTCCAACTCTTTTGCTGTAATCTATTGATAGATTCAAGCTGCTAATAGCTGAAAAGGGATAAAAATAGTTCTAGTGTGTATGATAATCAAAAGTTGTGAGTGGCTTTATTCTTCTGAAAAATAGGATTTCATGGCTGCTTGTTATTTTGATCGTGGTGGTTGTGCCCCAGCATGTTGCATTTGTAAGTGCTGTTAGAGGTGCTTACTGTACATGCACAGCTTGCAGATGTAACTGGAGAGCTAATGCGATTGGCAATTGGTCGAATATCAGATGGGGAGCTTGAATTTGCTGAGGAGATTTGTAGGTTTGTGCGTGATATCTACAGGGAGCTGACCCTTGTCATCCCACATATGGATGACAGTTTAGACATGAAAACAAAGATGGATGCAATGCTTCAAAGTGTGATGAAAATAGAGAATGGTAATTGATTGACATTTTTCCCCAACTTTTGAAAGTAATTAGTTGCATCATATGTTACCCCACACTGTTAGAATGAAGATAACAAATTAACATCATGTAGAAAGTAAATCCTTAACTGTTAGGAAGTGTTGAGGGGGAATTTCATTTAATTCAAGCTGCAACCCATTTTCCAAAAAGGACTTGCTGATATTTTATTTGGAACTTGAATTTTTATGAAACTGGCATGCAGTTGCCTGTTTGACACATTAAATGATGCATAACAATGGCATAAAATTTTTTGTGTCAATGGCTTTACAATGTCATGTAATTTTCCCATTTTTAAGTAATATTGGTTGATGCATCACATGTCATAGGTATGTTTAATGTGGCAAATGAGTGATTTACTTCCTGTGGATATGCAAAGATAGATGATCATGTGTATCATCACTTAGATACATTCTTTGTTCTTTCAATCTTAACAGTGTCGTTTACTTGTGTTTTTGTACCCCTTATCTTAAGAATAAGATACCATCTCTATTGATATGTGTAATCTTGTATTCTACTCTCTCAATTGTGGTGTAAACAATGCATCTGCTCAATTAAGTGTTTCTGCAGCTTGCTTCAGTGTCCATGTGAGAGGATCAGAGTACAAGCCATTGCTTGGGTCCACTGAGCCAAATTCATTCTTTTTAGGGGTGTCAGACATTGATTTATGAAGTAAGTGCTTTGATTTTTTTTTCCCCCTTTCTCAGGCAGCTATATATTATTTTTTGTACACAATCAAACTTGTTATTCTTCATTTTCCATTTTGTCACAGTTGTTCCTCGCTGGAAATAAGTTGTGATGGAAGGAATGATGGTGAGTGGAAAGGTTTCGGACATGCTCAAAGGGACCACCCATTTGTGTAATTGCGAGTATGATATGGAAAGTAATTAGAAAGCGGGGAACAACGCTTTGGATTGCTTTCATGGTAGAAATGGCCAATAACAATTGCTTGCATTATCAAGCATGGTGCCTTTTATATATCAAATTATCTTAACATCACCACCTCTTTTTTGGGTCTGGCCCCTCCTTGGTCTAGACAAGCACAAAGTGCTAGAAAATAAAGGGGCGAATCTTGCATTTTAAGAAAGTCGTCAACCTGCCAATTATTGGGAATCTTGCCTTTTGTGGGCTGTTTTCCAATGTATACATATATAGAACGGTCAGCTGGTTTCATAATTTGTGGCTTTGTATCTTGGTGTTCCTGATCAAGCCACCACACAGGCGGTTTCCAAGTGCCTCCCATGGCTACTGGACAACCAGAAGAATCATCCTGCGATTATCAAAGTAGCTTGATTTGTTTGTTGGTATCCACTTTTGTGCCATTTTATACGTCCCTCTTTTGGGTGATTGATTTTCCGACTTTTGTACCCTCTTAGACAAAACGTACCAGTTTATATTTTTCCTTCAAATTCTAACTTTGCATGTCATTAAGTTTTGTTCTTGCTAGTTTTCTAGTTTTTTGACAGTTAAAATTTCTCTGGCAGTTCAATTCCACGAAAAGAATTGATTGCCAAGGAATTGGATAAGGATCTCTTTCTTTTCCAATTCACAAGCCTTCGTGATAAAAACTGTCCTAGACAATGAACCTCGCAATTTCGATAAAAACTTTGTTCTGTTATCCGAAATTACGGTGTGAAGAACAACTTTTCCAAGTCGATCTCTTTGAACGTCCCTCGTGATTCAGAGCGTATGATCTTCCAATATATGCAACGATAGTTTCTATGCCAAAGGCAGATGGCAACAAAATTGGGACTTTCACCAAGATGTATGATTTAGACTGTAATATTAAGCTTGAACATGTTTCTTCGGGTTCGAGCTTCACTGGACAATTGAAATCCTCTCCTGCGCGGCACTTCAGTGAAGCGTCTAAATGGCTCTCTGTTAACAGTTTTTTTCCAGGGACGAAAAATTGCCGAATTTCTGCTATGAATGTGGTTAACCGGGGCATCTGGATAAGACATGATCTGGTTCAAAACGATAACTTTGTGAGAAGCACCGTTTTACAGCATCTCAGCCAGCTTTACGGAGATTGGTTGCGTGCGTCACCTGTTGGAAAGTTAAGAATTTCTTCTCGCCTGTCTTGTCTGCTGTCTTCTGGTCCATGACAGCGCAATCTGTTCCATGCCCACAGCTCTGCGTTACAACAAGATAACTAACGACCTCTGGTTCCAGAATGGCTGCAATCTGATCGGTTTTCCTTTGCAAAACCCTGGTCCTGTCAGTTTCCGTGAGCACATTTGTACTCTAGTTTCAGAACTAAATCAAATGACCCCACAAGTGGAAAATTGTGCCTTAACATCTAAGTCACAGCCTTGTCTCCCGGCAGGGCCGTTTTTCGCTCCACGTTTTGGCGATGAGGGGTTGATTATCAAGGATTTCAACAAAGGCAATTTTCGAAAGTTATGTCGTCACAGTAAACTCTGTCAGAACCCTCTTATAACACGGATGTGTTGAAGAATGTTTTGCAACAGAAATATGTTTTGGACAGTGAAATTAACTCAGTCTCACAGTTCTCCTGCTCACGCTTCGGAATCTGTTTTGGACGGTGCTACAAACTCTGCTTTACAAGTCAATTATGGCTCTTCTTTGCTACCAAAAAATTTGCGTCCTACTCCACTTCGAACCTCTCATCTGTTTTTCCTCAACGATCACAGAAGCACTCAAATCGGAAGCAATCTGCACTTAATGCTCTGCTCTGCATCAGTCAGTGCGTGCTGCTTGCAAGTGATTGTGGAACATCACCGGTAAAATCCCTGCGGTCTCCTTTCTCCGCCGGTAGAGGCTCAAAATGAAATTGCATCTGCCGCGGGAACAATGAATCTCCTTTTTCAGAATTGAGGTGGGCTTGGAAACCCATGAGCTGTCGCTATAATAAAAAAGATTTTCAAGTTTCAAGCTCCCACACTAGTTCTCCTTGTGGAAACTAGGTTGAAGAAATCTAAAATGGATAAACTACGACAGCAGTTGCCCCATATGACTAGTATTTTCGTTGATTGCCATAGACAAGGGAGGACAAGTTGTGGCGGTTTGGCAATGTTATGTTATGACTCTTTGAAGGTCATTCTGCGCTCCTTCTCGGTCCATCATATTGACATTATTATTGATGCACCAAATTAGGCACAATGGAGGTTTAGCGGCATTTATGGCTGGCGTAAAAACGTAGAAAAGAAATGTACTTAGATTTATTCCGTCATTTGAAGTGCCCAGGGAAATTTCCGTGGTTCTGTGGAGGAGATTTCACTGAGATATTTGTTGGGTTAATTGGATATCCCTCTATGTGGAGGAGAAATCTAATTATTGTAGAATTAATATCTCATTGCATAGTGTCTTTGACCACAACTAAAAACATTCGATGAAAATATAAATACCTTACTTATTTTAGGGTTAGAAAACTTAATTTAAAAGTGAGAAGGTGGCAAATGAAAGAGATAGAAAGTTGTTGGAAATCCTTTCAATTTGAAGTAATTGCTATTGTTTTCATAATCTAATAGTGAATAATTGTCTGATCGATTTGGAACTCTAATAGTTGATAGATAACATATTGTTCTTCATTCTAAAAAATGAAAATCAGTTTTGGTGTACTATAAGTGTGATTTTTGGTTTATAACTTGTAATTTGCATTTTGGGAAATTTTTTTATGTGCATTTTAATCAACCTTTTAATTGGAAGGCCATTTATGGTTTGATCAAGTTAATTTTTGGTGAGTTGATAAAGGACACATATATCTTGATTTTTAAGGGTTGAATTGTGATTTAGGTTTATGTGAGAGTAGGCTTTCTTCTTAGAACTGTGATCATTATTTTCTGATAATACTTTATTTTCTTTATTGTTATAGTTTTGGTAAATTGTATGGATAAATATCAATATGTGGCTTGATTGAGCTAAAATTTAGTAAGCTAGTAAGGCAAATTTAAAAGTTTATTTTAAAAGGTTGGATTATTGTTTTAAGGTCTACTTATTAAGACATTGACAAAATATGGCTGGTTTGCTTTTTAGCTAACTTATTTGGCCTCCTATTTGGTTGAAATTGAATTTATTCAATTTATTTGATATAATTAAAATTGTATACCTATATTATACTCACTTGTTGATTATAATAGAGTTGATTTTTGGATTGGTATGTCTAATGATTTTTTTTCCCTTTGTTTCGAAGGGATTTTCCACATAAAATTGATGTGCTCTTTTATATGATTGCTTAGTTAGTCATTTTTGTCATTCAATTGACTTCTCACGAGTTTAGTAAGTGGGAAAGATTTCTTGGGTAATTTGTACTCTGCTGCTTGCCTCTCCCGTCAAAGTGGTATTAAAATTATTAGTTAGTGTGTTTGACTTGTTTAAATGATGAAGTTGAATATGAATATAATTGTTTGTTTGAATGACATGAATGATATATGAAGAAGTAAAATGAGAGATCTCTTATTTGTGAAGACATCAAATTTACTAATATTTACTATTGTTAAACCTAAGTTTAAGACTAATGAAGAAAGAGATTTTGAGTATGAATAGGTTTATTATTTTATTTGACAATTGGTTAATGATAATGTTTACAATCATATTTGAAATGACATATATGTATAAACTTTTATAGAGCAAGCTTGAAATATTATATACTTCAAAGTCTAGTAATAACAAGTTGTTCTTATTAAAAAAAAAAAAAGAAATTGAGATATAAAGAAGAGAGTTTAATTGTTGACTACTTGAATGAATTTTAAGGTCTTATTGATCAGTTATTAAGCATGAACATTAAATTTAATGATAAAGTTCTTAGATTATGGCTATTCATTATATTACCTAATTCTTGAGAGACATCTCAAATTTTACTTGCTAATTATACCTTTGGTGGTATTGTTTCATTAGAACTTATGAAGGGTGGTGTGTTAAAGAAAGAGATAAAAAGATTCTAGTGTTCATTATTATCTAAATCGTAGGTTCCGATTACTAAAAATAAGGGGAGAAGCCAAGAAAAAGGAAATGGTTAAAAAAGTAGAAGTAAAAGCCAAACCAAGTCAAGATCTAAATACAAGAATGTTGAGTGTCACTTTATGGGAAGATGGATCATATTTAGAAAAACTACTACAAATGGAAGAGAGAAAACAAAGATGATAATGATAAGCATAAGAAAAAGAATGATGGTAATGATTGTGTTGTTATTGCATCTACTTTTGGTATTGTTAACCTCATTATTGTTTATGATGAGAATGTAATCAATTTAACATCTCATGAGATTAATTGGGGTATAAATAGTAGTGCCTCCTTTCATGTTACTTTAAGAAAGAAATTCTTCATAACATACATTCCTGATGGTTTTGAAACATTAAAAGATGGATAATAATGATTTAGTAGAAGTCATTGACATTTGTGATGTTTGCTTAAAGACTAGTAATGGAGTATAATTGACATTGAGGGATATTAAACATGTCCCAATTATTTGTTTGAATTTAGTTTTGATGGGAAAACTTGATGATAAGGATTTTTGTGGTAACTTTAATAATGGTCAGTAGAAGTTTATGAGAAATTCCTTAGTTATGGCATAAGGTAAGAAATACTCTAATTTATATTTCAAGTAAGTTTTCATCTTTAAAGATGTGGTAAATGTAGTAGAGAGTGAAATTTTGATTAAATTGTAGCATAAGTGGCTTAGTTATATGAGTAAAAAGGGAATGAATTATTTGACGAGGAAAAACTAGCTTCTAGGTATAAGTGTGTAGTTTTAAAGAAGTGTTAGAATAAATGTACATTTAAGAGATATTTACCTTAAAGGAAATCATCATTGCTTAAGTAAGTGTATTTTGATGTGTGTTGGCCTTTGAAGGTATACTTACTTAATAGTGCTCTTTATTTTGTAACTTTTATTAATGATCACTCGAGGAAACTTTGAATTTATGCTTTAAAGACTAAAGATTAGGTATTTGACATGTTCAAATAATTTCAAGTCTTAGTTAAGAGATAGATAGGGAAGAAATTAAAATGTGTCCAGATTAATAATAGTGGTAAGTATAATGGCCTATTTGATGAGTATTGTAAGTATATAGGCCATATATCAAAGGACACCTTCCAAAACATCACAATTGAATGATTTAGTTAAAAGAATGAATATAATACTGATTAAAAGGGTTATATGTCTACTCTTAGATGTAAAACTGTGTATATCCTTTTAGGTTGAAACCTTAAATATAATGACATATGTGATTAATCTATCTCTTAGTATTCCTTTACCAAGTGATATTATAGATAAAGTTTAGTTTGGTAAGAAAATCTCTTATGATCATTTGTGAATCTTTGGCTATAAGGCTTTTGTTCATGTCTAGAAAAATGAAAGAAGGAAGTTAGATGTGAAGACTTAATAATGTATTTTTCTTGGTTATGGTAAAAATGATTTTGAGTTTTGATAATATAATTTGGTTGAGAAGAAACTTGTTAGAAGCAAAGATGCTGTGTTTATTGAGAATTAAAACATTGAAGATATTGATAAGACAACTACTTAGGCTAATGAGAGTTTTATTGATATTGATCTAGTTCCTTAAACACCTCTAGGTGATTCAATTGATAATAATGTTGAATAAAATCATAATGTATATGGTGTAGATGATATCAATGCTCTTATAGAAAATTATCCACCCATACTTTTACCTCTATTTTAGCCATAGATGTTTAACAAAATTCTAGTGTCTTTTACATGGTACTCTCTTGATGAGTTTGTGATGTTAATTGAAAAGAAATAACCTAAGTGCTATTAAAAAGTAATGAAAAGTAAGCATAAACAACATTAGATAGATGCCATGACAATGGTAATGTTACTTAAGGGTAAGAGGACTTTGAAAAATTGATAGATTTACAAGACAAAGTAAAAAGATAGCACTTTATGTCCATGATATAAAACCAAATTTATTGTCAAAAGATTCAATTAGAAATAAGACATCGACTTTGAAGAGATTTTCTCTTGTTAATGAAAATGTATTTTATATGAATTGTGTTAAGTTTAGCTGCATGTTAGGACTTAAAGATCAAGTACATAGATGTGGAAATAACTTTTCTCCTTGGTGACTTGGAAGAAGAAATTTATATGGAGAAATTATAGGGCTTTGAGGTAAAAGGAAAATAAGATCATGTATGTAAGTTGAAGAAGAGCTTGTATGGCTTAAAACAAGCCCTCAAGCAATAGTACAAAATGTTTCCGTTTGTTATAAGAGAGCAAGGCTACAAGAAGACAATTTTTTATTATTTTTATGTTGAGATTTACTGATATCTTATCATTTTACTACTTTATATTGATGATATACTTATTATTGGTCATAATGCTTTTAAAGTTGATAGTTGATAGGTTGAAGTGAGAGTTGAACAAGTCTTTTGCCATAAAGGATTTAAAACTAGTAAATAAGATTTTTAACATGTCAATCACTTGGGATAGGAAAGACAAAAAGTTGTATTTTTCTTAGAAGTAATATATTGAAAAAAATGCTTTAAAGGTTTAATATGGATAAGGCTAAAGTGGTAAACACTTCCCTCATTACACACTTTAGATTATTAGTTAACCAATGTCCTTCTATAATGAAAAAGAATGAAGAGATGTAGAAAATTCCTTTTGTATCAACTATGGGCAATTTGATGTATATAATGATATGTATAAGTGTTGATATAACAATGTAGTTGGTACTAAAATGCAATGAAGATATTTATAAGGCTTTACTAATTTTAAATTTTATTTTTAAAGTGATGAGCTTATTCTTGTTGGATTCACAAATTCAGATATGATAAGTAACATTAACTCTAAAAAGTCTACTTTAGGTTATTTGATTACTTTTTTAGGGCAAACAATTGGTAATCTTACTTGTAAAATGTATTGTATTATTGACTATAGAGGTAGAGTTCATTGTTATAACCAAACCATCCAAAAAGTTAATTTGGATGAAAAGATTGACGAAGGAGCTTGGTTCTAAATAATTGAGGTATATGTTATATTATGATAGTTAAAGTACACTCTATCTTAATAAAAATTCAACTTTTTAAGTTAGTTTAATGATATTGATGTGTAATATCATTAGATGCGCAATGTTCTTGATTCTAAATAATTAGTTCTTGAAAAGATTTATATAGACAATAATACTACTAATATGTTGACAAAGACATTGCTATAAGGGAAGTTTGAGTTGTGTTCTTCATTCTTCGGGATGGCCAATACCTTTACATAGTTAGGAGAAGGAGAATTATTAGGCTAATTGGGTCTCTTTCTATGTAGAGGGGAAGGCTAATTATTGTGAAATTAATAATCCATTGTGTAATGTGTTTAGCCTACAACCTAAAACACTTAATAAGAATACAAATACCTAATTTTATAGTTAGAAGACTTAATTTGAAAGTAATAAGACGATAGGAAAAAGGGAGAGAGTTGTTAGAAATCCTTTTAACTTAAAGCGATTGCTATTGCTTTCATAATCTAATAGTGAATTATTATTTGATCAAGTTGGAACTTTGATAGCTTATAAAACACATCTTGTTCTTCATTTTAAATTATAAAGGTCAAGTTTGGTACATTGTAGGTATAGTTCTTGGTTTATATTTTGTGATCTACATTCTAGAAATTTTTCTATATGTAGTTTTAATCAACCTAATAATTTAAAGGTTATTTACAATCTGATAAGGTTGATTTTTGGTCAATTGATAGATGACACATATAACTTGATTTTGAATGGTTGGATCGTGATTTGGGTTTTGTAAAAGTAGATTTTCATCTCAAATCCTTGATCACTATTTTTGGATAATACTTTATTCTTTCCATTGTGATAGTTTTTGTAAACCATGTAAGTAAATACTGATCTGTGGTCTAATTGAGTTAAAATGTGGTTGACTAGTAGAGGGTATCTAGAAATTCATTTTGAATTATTGGATTATTATTTTGAGGTCTATTTGTTGAATGAACTAATTTGGCCTTTTATTTGGTAAGTTTATTTTTTAATGAACTTATTTAGCCTCTTATTTGGTTCAAATTGAATTTGTTAAATTTGTTTGACATAATTAAGGTCGCACATCTCTATTGTACTCACTTATTGGTTATAGTGAAGTTAATTTTTGGGCTAGTGTGTCTCGTGTTTTTTTTTTCCCACGTAAATTTAGTATGTTCTCTTCTACAATTATTTAGGTTTTTTTTTATTTGTTATTCAATTGATTTTTCACAGGTTTAAGTAAGTAAGAGATGTTTATTGGGCAATTTGTACTTCGTTACCTCTTTTCTCTCAATACTTTATTCCTATGAGAAATATAGTGGATTATAATAGTTTTTTTTTATTGATGTCCCAGCTCCATCAATTTCTTCAAAGTATCGTTTAAGGGCATATAGTTTACATGAACCAATGGATAACATAGTGCCAATGATATTTTAAAAGCGATTTGGATAGAGTTTTATTACATAATATTTTTTTGATTTCTTTCTCATGGTATATGTACATCATTTTACTTGATTTGGGTTTAATCACAACTTTCTCTTCATTGCATTGGAAGGACATGTCTCACATAATAAGTTTTGGAAACATGTCTTCCACTTTAAAAAGATATGGATCTTTGAATCCTCTTGCAAAAAAGTGGTGCAAATTCTTGGCTTAAAGCTTCTTTTAATGACTTTAATTTGGTTCTTTTATATTGCAAGGCTTCCCTTATGGACCATAGGCAATGTAAATCAATGGATATAAAGGTTGTTATGCAAACCCTTTTTCATTAAGGAATTAATTAAACCTTGCTCCTGTATTGGCAGTGATAAGCAATGAAGTATCTAATGTTATGAATGTTACCCTAACTACCCAATTTGCTGGTGAGAAAGCTTTTCTTGTCTTACATTAGATGCATCTTATTAAAATGCCTACTCTAAATGACATGCTTGCTCTCTCTCTCTCTCTTTTTTTTTTAAAAAAAAAGGTATATTATTAAACTTAAAGTGTTACAAGTTGTTTTAAATATTCAGAATCCTTGAATCACATATTCATTTGCTTAATTCCAAAGCTAGCTATTCCTTAGATGTGTAAGGATTAGTACCTTATATGTCAAAGTAATGTGATTTATTGGCATAATAAAAGCTAATATCATAAACATAATCAAAAAACTTTTTGGTTTAGTGTAACAAACATAAGTTTGAGAGACAAAGACCAAAGAGATACAAGATAGACTTGTAAAAGTGGTTTATATAATCTTAGTATACAAGCTTTATTATATATGAAGACTTTTGAATTAATATATCATTACAAGTTTACTTCATTCCTAATTCAAATACAAAAAGTTGAAATTTTAAATACAAATTCAAACAAATTTGAATTTGATCTTATATATTACATAAGGAGAAATTGGCAACCTTGATTAACAAACCAATCAAGTCTTATTTAAAATTTAAACACAACATTACATTACATTATAGTAAAATAAGCTTAAATAACTTTTAAAGGAAGGTAGGTTGCCTTTTTCTTTAACTATAAGTAATTGTCATAACTAACTTTTAGAAACTAGAGGGAAACTTGTGTTGAGGCTTTAATCTAGGACTTGGTGACAAATACTTTAGCACCATGGTACTTAGCTTCCAAAAGTTTCAATTGTCCTCCTTGGTGCTGAAGGTTTACACACCTAAACTGCTTCTTAAGGTGTCAAATTTCTACTTTGGCAAATGTTTAGTGAAAATATCTACAAGTTATTGATTTGAAGGGCAATATCTTAGCTTAATCTTATTGCTTTCTTGTACTTCTTGAATAAAGTTAACTTCATATTAAAATGCTTTATTCCTTCATGTAGTATAAGGTTTTTTGAAATGGAAATGGATGATTGATTGTCATAATAAACAAATATGGCTTCTATTTGTCGTAAATATAAATCTAAGAGAAGTTTCCTATCCAAATTGCTTGGTTTACAATAAATGTAACAGTGATATATTATGCTTTTGCCATAGACTGAGTAATTATGGCTTGTTTCTTTGAGGTCTATCTTAAAACTTTAGCTCTAAGAGTAACACAAAGCTTGAGGTGCTTTTCATGTCTTTAAAAGATCCAACCCAATCACTGTCTATATATCTAACAAACTACAACTTCTTGGATTCTTTATACATAATTTCCAATCTTACAATCCCTTGAATGTATCTTCTGACTTTTTTAGCTACCTTGAAATACAATTCACTAGGTGAATGCATGAATCTAGAAAAAAGGCTTATGTATACATAATGTTAGCCCTAATGGTTGAGAAATACAATAAACAACATATGAGACTCATGTATTTAGTTGCATTGGTTTTCTCAACACCATTTTCCTTCTATAATGTTTCACTAGTAGTCAAAGATGTTCAAGCACTCTTACTGTTGGTCATGTGAAACTTTTTAAGAATTTCTCTATCATACTTAATCTAACATATAAAGATCTTTTGGTCATTTTGCTTAAACTCCAAACCAAGATTTGTCATATCAAAGACTTCCTTTATTTCAACTTTGAACCTTTGAACAAGTTCATGGAAACTCCTTATAATTAACAAATCATCAATATATAGAGAGATATAGAGAATTTGATCTCCTTGGGCCTTGATATATAAGGTGATTTTTGTTTTGCTCCTTTTGAATCCAAGATTTATTAGGTGATCATTAATCCTATTGTACCAAGCCCTTGGGGCTTGTTTTGGCTTATAAAGTGCCTTTTTAAGCAAATACACCTTTTTTTCTTGCCTTATTTTGACAAATCTTAGATGTTGTTCAATAAATATTTCTTTTTGGAGGAAAACATTGAGGAAGGAATCAAGTTAGTGTACCTTTTAACCTTTGTGAGTTATAATTGCTATAAGCAATTTCATACTCCTAAGAATACCTTTTACCTACTAGTTTTGCCTTGAATTTGTTAATTGTACCATTAGTATGATACTTAGTCCTAAATATCCATCTTCCCTTAATAACTAATTTCCTTTCTTGTTTAAAAACTAATACCTAAGTCTTGTTTTTTTTTTTTCTTTCAATATATTGTAACTCTTCTTGCCTTACTTTTCTCCAACTGGAAATATTCAAAGCTTCTTCATCATTTGTGGGTTTTAGAATAACTTCATGTGCTCTTTCATAAATGTCAATGAGACTTCTTGTTCCTATTGTCTTAACTTTTAAGACTAAAGTATTGGGAACTAGTTTAAATTGAGCTTATGTTAGCTCAATCTTACACTTATCCTAATTTTAATGCTCAAGCTTATTGAATTTAAAATTTTTAGAGACTAATACTTTCCTATAATGGATGTGATAGGTTTTATAATTACATGCAGTGTTGGTGTGGCATATAAAGATGGCTATAGCTAATCTAGGATCTAGTTTGTCTCTTCTTTGCTTAGGTATATAAACAAAACATATGCACCCAAATGCATTTAAATGATCAAGAGAGGGTTTGTTCTGGAATTAAGCCTTAAAGAAGTTTGATTTGTAAGTTGATGAGAACCTTAGAGATGATGAGAGGAAGACTTCAAAGGATATAAGAGATCCATTGCACATTTTAAAAAACCCAATAACACTATTTAGAGCATAAAGGATGAAGGAAGTACTGAATGGTTGATTGAGGACATTCAGGTCAACCAAATTTCAAATAATGTGAATTCAAACTTGAAAGAGAGTTCATGTCTTATTAATATAATTGGAGTACTTAATAAGTCAGGACTAAATAATAATATTCACTTTAAATATAAGTTTATTATCTATGTAAGAATTTGTTTCTAAATAAGAATTCCTCCCAAATAAGGATTTTTCCTAAGTAGGAATTTGTGCCTTTTTAGGATTGCTATCTTAGCTTATAAATAGACACCTCCTTTTTTTTTTTTAAAGTGTAACATCTATATCATTCTTAAATATTCAAGGTTCATGTTCTTTGAATGTTGGGTCTAGAGTTTGTGTTATTAAAGTCTGATTTAGCTTTCTTGGTTATTTTTTGATTTCTTGTGTGTGTTAGGTCCTTATATCACGTCTTTTTGGGGGTTTTTTGCATCATAAGTTCCTTTATTGGTAATTTGCTCAACAAATACACAAAAGTGGTTGTACCTTCAACCTAAAACTTCTTTGGAAGCTTGCTTTCTAGCAATAAGCATCTTGCTATGGACATGATAGTCTTATTTTGTCAAGATGTATGAGGAGCTATAAACTAATTTTGGATTCTTGCATTTGTACAAATTTTTTTAAAAAGATTATGATGTGTACTTAAAACTATTATAAGACCTTAGAGATTTGATTTTAAGACTTAGTTGAATTTCAATCTAGGTCTTAAATCATTGAAAGATGGAGGAGACTTTTGACTTTGACATAAGGAAGAATGCCCAAAATAATTTGCTATGATCATCTATAAAGATGATAAAATATTTGTTGTTATTCAAGAACTCAACACTCACATGTCCATATAGATATGAGTGAACTAATTGGAGCTTTTCACTAAATCTCTAAGGCTATTTAACAATAAATAAGAGTATAGTTTGCTTACTAAGTTGATAAATGTCGTGCATATCGGCAAGTTTAAAGAATTAAGGCTTATCCTTGGCAAGACTTTTCCTATTCAAAATTTGGATTCCAAAACAATGAAAGTGAATTAGTCTTCTATGCCATAAGGTTGACTCATCAATTAAGATAGATAGTGCTTAATGATGAACCTCTTTCAAGTTTAAATAAAAACTTTTGCTTTTCATGGAAATAAAAGCAAGTTCAAAGCCCTTTATGTCATAAATTATGCACATTTGTTTTTAAAAACAAAAGAACACCCATTATTAAGCAGTTGACCAACATTAAAAAGATTTTGGCTTATATAAAATATAAATAAAACAATGGAAATACGTTTTGTACCTAAGTGGGTAGAGATAACAACAATGCCTTTTCCTTTCACTTGCAAGAGTTATTTTGTCCTAATCCTAATTTTGGAGGTATATGAACCATTTGAGGATGTGAAAACATCAAGGTTTGGAGATATGTGGTTTATGCAGTCATTGTCCACAAGCCAACTCTTACAAGCCTTGCTAGAATTGTTGTTACCCACTGAAAAGAGTTGTTTTTTTGTTGTTGGTAATCACTTGTCATTTGAGCTTTTAATTTTGCTTGTTAATCTTGTTATGGTTGATTTTGCTTTTACTTACAAATTTTTTCAAAATGCCTTTTTTTTTTTTTTATAGAAGTTGCATACTAAATCAAGTATTCTCCAATAAAATTTGGCCAAATAATTAGTCTTATTGCAAAGCTTACAAAGAGGATACTGCTTTCTTTCTTTTAGATTGGTATCTTATCTTCTTTCCCTACTTTGCTCTTTTTTCTTCCTTTTGTTGATTTTTCTATTTTTCCTTGGCTTAGAAGGTATTTTCATTAGTGTCTTTCTATCTCATGAGCCTTGTCTACTTTTGTTCTTGCAATGCATTTATCAATTTAGCTAAGGTAATTATGTTTAGGCCTTTTGAATCCTTTAAATAGGAGATATTGGATTCAAACCTTTCTAGAGTGCTCACTTAAACCTTTTGAACCACAAACGTGTTAAGGAAATCCTCACCAAGAACCTTGATTTGATTTACAACCTTTAGTAATCTCTCACTATATTCCATGACAATTTTAGAATCCTTCATCTTCAACAACTCAAATTCTTTTTTGAGATTCAAGAGTTGCATATTCCTAGTATTCAATCTACCTCTAAACTCCTCTTTTAACCTTTCTTAGGCCACCTTGGCTATGTCATAAGACATGATTTTGTTAAGTATGGTTTCTTTAAATAAAGTAGATGTAAGTTAGGACTTTGTATTACTTAAAGACTTGCTCATGTTGGTGCATTATTAATGTCATGGAGGGATTAGGGGGAAAGGGAGCAAGTTGAGCTTCATTTTTAGTGACTTCCTATATATTAAAGGCTTTTAAGTATGCTTTCATCATAATTTCCCATTGATTATAGTTGTCTCCATTAAATTTTGGCGGAGGTAAAGGGGTAAAGCTTGAAGATACCATTTTAAGATGTTGCATACTCTTTATAAGGGTTGTTCTAAGGTATTTCACAACTCACAGATATATTTCCTTTATTTTTTTGTCACAATTTATAGGTCACTTGTTGGATTTATTACTTTGATAGTAGATATTGGTATAATGGAAGCTAAGATCATAAATATAACCAAAAAACTTTTTGATCTAGTGCAACAAACATAAGCTTAAGAGACGATGACTAAAGAGATACAAGAGAGACTTATAAAAGTGGTTTATATATTCTTAGTATACAAGCTTCATTATATATGAAGCCTTTTGAATTAATACATCATTACAAGCTTGTTGCCTCATCTATTACTCATTTGTTCATCACTAATGCTAATCTGATATTTAGTTCTACAACTTCCTAGTAATGTCATGAACTTAAGCACTTATTGTCACTTTATGAATAAGCCTCCAGTTAGAAAATCAATCTTGATAAAATTGAACTGTTTTTCACTCAAAATGTATATAACATTGTAAAAAGTGCTTTACAAAACAATTTTGGATTAATGGCTGTTGTGAGGGCCATATTATATCTTGATCTCCTTATGGTGGTTAGTTCTTCTAAGAAGTTAGTTTTTAACTCAATTTTAGACAAAGTTTGTAAGAGATTAAAAGGATTTAAAGAAAAGCTTTTGTCTTAAGTTGGTAAGGAGGCTACAATAAAGGTTGTCATCCCAGCTATTTTAACCTATATCATGAGTTGTTTTTATATTTTTACATCTCTTTATCATGTGTTGAAGAGAATGATTAATAATTTTTGGTGGGGTAGCAATAATGAAAGTTAAAAAATTCATTGGTCCTCTTAGTATTGACTTTTTTTTTTTTTGAAAAGATGCAACAATTTTAGTTTTTAGGATTTTCATTCATTTGAGGTGTTTACAAATTTTACTCCCAAAAAATGTAAATATTGTAGATTTCCTTTAAAAAATAAGGCTACTAGATAACTAGGTAAAATGAAATAATAATAATAATAATAATAATAATATTGTTCTTATTTTAGTTAAAATTAGTAAACCTATAACTTTTTTAAGAAGTTAAATTGATTCTTCTAACACCATTGCTATTTTAGGTAAGTAACTAGTTAAATAAATCATAGTGTTATTTAAATTTAATTTATTTTTATATAATATACACAATTTAAGTAATAAATTCTTCAAATTAAAAAAAAAGTAAAATAAATTAGATTTGAATTAAAAAATATCTAATTTAATATTATTTAAATTTAAAATTTTTTTATATAATTTACAACAATTTCCATAATAAGTTATTCAAATTTTAAGAAAAAATAAAAGAAATTTAAATTTAAATAAAAATATTTAATTCAAGTAACTATCTAAGTAAATTTTAATATTATTCAAATTTAAAGTTTTTTTTACGTAATTTTTGTAATTTAAATAACAAATTAATCAAAATTTAATATTAAATAAAAATATCATATTTAAATAAAAAATCTAATTTGAATAATTATTTAAATGAATTATACTATTATTTAAATTTTAAGTCTTTTTAAATAATTTATACAATTTAAATAATAAGTTATTCAAAATTTTAAAAATAATAATAAATTATATTTAAATAAAAATACTTAATTTAAATAATTATTTAAATTAAAAATCTCCTTCATTCAATATAGCAATGTTAACAAACAAGGCATGGCGGCTCACTCAAACAGACATCCTTGGTGGCTTAGGTGCTTGGTGATCGATATTATCCAGGTGGCGATTTACTCATAGTGACGCTCGGGTGTGCTCCGAGTTATACTTGGCATAACATTTTTCAGTCGCAAGAATTACTTCGTCGAGGTTTGCATTGGCAAATTGGCAATGGATAAAGTGTTCAACTTTGGAATGATCTATGGCTGATCCATCAACCAGGTTTTCGTGTGCTTTTGCAACCCATTTCCAATGATTGTACTCTAGTGTCGAATTTCATTGATGGCAACAATCAGATTTGGTGTCACGACCGCGTTGAAACACTCTTTATGCCATCGGAAGCAGAACAAATACCATCCATTGCTCTTAGTATCAGAGCTCCCGATGATCGATTTGTACGGCATTTTACTGCTCATGGTATCTTTTCAATTAAAAGTGCTTACCATTTAGCTGTCTCAAGCTCTTCAGGGTCTCAGAATAGGGCATCATCCTCGATTTCTCCACATGATCATAGCTAGTATAAGAAAATTTGGCATTCTCAAGTACCAAACAAAGCAAAGCATTTTATATGGTGTATGCTTAAGGGCTATCTCCCAACAAAATCCCCTTAAGCATGGCTTGTTATTGATATTAAGAATGTTTGTGAAAAGCGTGGTGCTCGTGATGAAACCACTTTCCATGCTCTCTTGGACTGCCCCCCCCCATCATTGTTATTTGGTTCCTCTCTCCTCTTGGGCTTCAATTGCAAGATTTGCAGCCAGTTTCTTTGACGATTGCATGGGCAATTTGGAAGGCTAGAATCCTCTACATCTTTGGGCAAAAGACTTGATCTCAAGAGGTGATTGTTAACATGGCCCTTTCCCTTTATTTTGCCGACGGTCACGTTTGTTTTGTCCTCAGTGTCATCTTCTCGGTCTCATCCTTGATTGGGGTACTACAAGTTGACTACAGATGCAACATTGGCCATGGTGGAGTTGGTATTGCTGTTAGAGATAATGTTGGGCGTCCTATTTACGCCTTTACTGAGTTGTTACCTAGTAATTATGAAGTCGCTATTATTGGAATTGATGGCTATTTGGTTGGGTGTCTAGTTGGTGAAGTCCTCGTGCTTGAGTAATATTATTGTGGAATCCAACTGTTAATAGACGATTCGTACCATCCACTGAAGAAGTACTAGGGCTTGTGTGTTTTCTTAACTAGCTGTAGATATTCTTTGGGTGTGTTCAACTTTTGTAGCTGTTAGCTTCCTGTATATACATCAAGAAGGCAACAGTGTAACCCATTATTTAGCCAAGTCATCTAGTATGGTACCTGATGAATATACTTGGAGCAGTGATTTCCCTCCTTGACTAGTCTCTCTTTTAGAAAAAGATCTCTGTACTATTTCCCCTATTTAATGGAATGGTCTTTCTAAATAAAACAGGAAAAAAAAAAAAAAAACCTTTGCATGTCATTTGGGAAACAGACCCCTATGTAGTTGTCATAAAATGGTTTGCACTCGTGAGCGACAATTGCATGTTTGATCGTCAAATCACAAATGCTATCTTTTAAAACGTAATCACTCATAAATGTATATATAATTGTGCTTCCTTAACTCTTAACTTTACTCTTTGTTCAATTTCGTGGTCATGGTGAGCGTCCACCAAGCCATGCAACACAAAGCAATGGGCTTTTAGTGACGGGACTTCGATGGACACAAAGGAAAACACAGTGTGTTATTATGAGTGTTTAGATATCATTAGAATGCCACAAGTAATTTGGTATTAAAATTTTTTAGAGTCTAAAATTATAGTTACTTTTAAAAGAAATTGTAGCCAGCTCAAATATTCATTATATGCGAGTATATAGCAGTTCACTCATTTTTATTTTTATTTCTATTTCTATTTTTTGGCCAACGTCTTATTTGTTGCTTTCTCTCGTATGATTTGTCATAAAAATACACAAATTAGGATCTTAAGAAATTTGAGTGGGTTTGGGAAGGAATTCTTTTTTTTTTTTTTGTTGGAGTTTTTGAACTTTTATAGATGTTTTTTTAGTGGTCTTGTGTACTAAAAAACAAAAGAAAATTTTTGGGCATTTTTACAGAAAATTAGTATATATTTCATAGTAATTCAACGTACTAGATAGTAAAAAAATAAAAATAAAAAATAAAAGGATTGATATTATTTTGCATATGCTGGTTTATCCGAGGTATTCCAAAATGGCAGCGTTATTGAAAATTTTGTGTTTTTTTTTTTCTTTCCCTTTTTTCTTTTCTCTGTTTTTTTTTTCTTTTCTTTTTCCTTGTATTTTTCCGTTGCCTTTCTTTCATTTTCTTTTCTTTTATTTTTCTTTCCTTGGCTTTTTCTTGCAGAACACCCCTTCTTTATGTCTTTCGCTCGCAATTTGGTCCAACACTACTCTTTCTCTCTTTACGCCCAGCCCCTCCTATGGCCATTTTCTCACTTTCTGAGCTTGGAGATGCTTTAAACAGAATCTTGGGTGTGTTTTCTGGTGTGGGACTCAGGATTTGTCCTTAAAAATAGTGATTTTTTACTAGGTTTTGGAGCTAACTGTGGTAGAACAAGAGAGGGTGGTTGCCTTTGGCAGCGAGGTATCGGCCGCCTTCAATTGGCTCATGGAAGGCACCAACGGGTTAATCGTCGTCTGGTGAGTCGATCAGTGCTGATTTGGTGCAATGACAATGATTGGAGGCGGCGCAAGTGGGAGGAGATGTTGTTGATCGACGTTTAACTTTCTAGGTTTTTTCGGTAGGATTTCAATGCGTGGTCCCCAAAATCACATAGATCGGCATTCTAACAGTTAGGCATAGAGGCTTTAGGCAATGATGGCAGTCGGAGATGGGGCATGCACCGATGGCCAGCGATGGTTGCTCTTGGTTTTCCATTGATTTGTGCATTTCCTAACTCTTTCTCAACGCGTGGTCTCTAACAACGTGTAGATTAGCTGCTGGCAGCTTTAGTGACATTTTTCAGTGACGTCACCAGCAAGCCTTCAGTGAGGGTCAGTACGCCTATTCTTTTGCTTTCTCTTGTGTTTTCGTTTTTTTTTTTCCCTCTTTATATATATATATATATATATTTGGTACAAAGGACTCCTGCGTGCTTAGTTTGGTTGATTTTTGGTGGATAAAGGCAAAAATGCGCAAGATAGGTTTCTTTTCTGTTCAATCTTTAGGTGTAACTAGATATATTGGTGTTTGTTGTGTTGTCAAAGGCAAAAATGCTCAAGATAACTTTCTTTTTTATTCAATCTTTAGGTGTGGCTAGATATATTGGTGTTTGTTGTGTTGTCCTAGCTTTTTTAGTGCTTGCTGCTTTATTGTTGATGTGTTTATGGGTATTTCTGAGTGATTTTTGTCCCTTCTTTTTTATTATCTTTAAATGATTTTTTTGATTAAGGTCAAATTGTGTGGTTTATTGTTTAGCCTTCCTTTACTATAATAAACTATTAGTTGCTAAAAAAGTATTCACCATATCAACTCTTGAAAATTCAAGCTATATTAGTTTATTTATCATTTTAATTGAGAGTATTAAATGCAATGGTAACAAAAATGGAAGGAAATATCAAAGGGAGCTCATAATCCCATTATTAATGACATATAAGAGTAGCTTTTTTTTTTTTTTTTTCCTTTTAGGTAAGCATTTGGACATTTGGAGAGAGGAGACGTAAACAAATAAAAAAAATCCGCCTAGAGCAAAAAGAAAAGCAAGTTATTTTCTCATACCATCTCTCTCATGCATGCCCATCGGTGGTGTTGTTGTTTCTCTTTATTCTTTTGGTAACCTTAAATGCTCTCTTTTATTCTCTCTTGTTGCTTTTTGCTCCTAAATGCTTCTAACCCTTTTTGGCTCTTTATTAACATTAATGCTCCTTTCTTCCTCTCTTATGTGTGTTCTCCCGATGCCTTTTTTTTTTTTGTGTTTGTTGGTGTTGGCTTTTGTAATTAATGTCATCCCCTTTAATGCAAAAGTCCTCCTTTTGTAGTGAAGTTTGCTTGATCTCAATTGTCAATCTTTATTACTTTTCGTTGAATAATTGAGATTGATTCTGCTTTTTATTGACTGTATGAGATTGATTATGTACATAATGAGTATTTTGTGAGCTTTCGGCTTACAAGATTCACACTTGCATTGTGTCTCTGGGCCTTAAAGAGAAGGACAGTGGACTGGTATTGCTACCCCTAGATATTTGGTTATAGGTCTTCAAAAAAGAGAGGGCCCCCCCTTATAGTTTGATGATGTAACTTACACCCAAAAAAACACATTTGTTTAGCTTTAGGTTTAGTCTAAGGATCGAGAGAATTGTTAGCTCTTTCCTTCTTGGGTGAAAATTAATTTAACTTTTAGTTGTGTATTGGATTTTTAGCTGTATATTAGACTTTGTAAATTAATTGCAACAATTTAATTTTTATTTTCCTTTTTTTCCCTTCTCTTTGTTTCTTCCTTTCTTTTTTTGCTATTTTTTTTTCCTTTTCGCACCCAAATGAACAAACCACAATCCAATTGTAATTGTACTTAGCTTGCAAAGTAACCTTACATGCATCCAAATACAAGAATGTGTAAGAGTGAGGTTTTACTAAATTAGGGTGAACAAAATAAGAATACAATAATTACCTTTTTTGTAAGACTTTTTTAAATCTTTATTTTGTCTACCACTTAAGTATTCATATGACAATGCCTCTATTCTAAATGTATTTGTTTAATGGTGCATTTAAGATTAAAGAATAATTCTATGATATATGTCTGGGTGGCTTAAAGCAACTAACTATTGTTTGTATACTAGGAGGGACTTTGTTGATGATGGTCATATGAAAGCCCTACCAAAGGTCTTATCATGTTGCTAGAAATTGTAATACTCTTTACTAAGGATTTTTCTTATTGGTAATTAAAACTTTATATAAACAATTGATGCCTAGTTGATAGCTCTACTTTAGGTTAATTTGTAAAGACTGCAACTATCAAGATATATGAAGATTTCGATGTGTGCTTAGGTTGGTGTAAACAAGATTTCCAACCATTATTCTCATTTGAAATTCTAGAAATAAGTTTGTATGTCATTTAAGCTTACTCAAGATGATTGCATTACCTTATCACTCGGATTTCAAACACTAGGCATATTCTTAAGCTCACACAGAATGATTCCCAACAACTAATCATAGTGGAAATTTTAGAAATAGGCTAAAATATTACCTGAACTTACTCAAGATAGTTGTATTACCTTATCGTTTAGGTTGCAAATGCAAAGTATACTCAAACTCGCTCAAAATCATTATTATTATGTGGTTTTATTGGTTATAGTTATTCACACACGTTCTTGCACTAGCACAACATCGTCAAAGGTTTGTCTTCGTTCATCCTCACTTATTTATGTTTTTCTCCCAATGTTTGTATGGAGAAAACCATTATCTAGAGATTTTTTTTCTAATTTTGATTTGTCATCATCAATGTTTTATCCTTACTTTAGGGCTTTTCACTCCCATTATGTCTTTTGATTTTACTTTGCATTCTTTTTACTTTTATTTTTAATTTGCTACCTAGAGCCATGCATGTGGAACTTTCCTCCTTAAATTTTATATTTTCTTTCACTCGTTTTTTAGTTGGAGGAGATTTTTTTTTTTAACTCAAAATAATTAAGGTCACCTTTGCTTATTTGCTTTTAGAAGGATTGCTTACTTTTAAGAGATACAAAAGTTCTCTTTTTAATGTTTTTGGAATTAAATGTCCATACCTAAATTATTTGTTAAATCTTAAGGGTCCTTTCTTATTACAAAATACTCAACTTATTAGTTTGTTTATTTCTTAATCTCGACCCCCTCAGGAGTCCTAAGTCATCAATCCATTCTTGCTTATTGATGCCACTTAAAAGCTTTAGACATGACACTAGGAAGAATTCCTCATGCCCTTGATAGTCTTAAACAAAAAAATGCAATCTATACTATATTTATTTTAAATGCCTATTGGCATATGTTAGTTAAATAAATATGATTATATTAATTACAATTGTGTCAAGGTTCTGTAAAAAGTTGTTATTTATGACATAACTAGTTTATAAGTGAGAATGAGGGGAAATGATAATTCTCTATGATTTTGATCAAAGAAAATGGTGTATTTGGGGATGAAGCAATAATAAAGATAACTAAACTAGTGTTGTAAGGATTAAAACCAATAATATAGGTAATAACTCAACATAAACATGGTTTGAACATCCCTTGTGTGCAAACCTTGTCTCTTTCGTTATGTCTTACATCCTTTTTAATCTTATTCATTGTGCTCTCATCTTTGACCAATGATTAATGACCAGTTGATTCCAATATTGGTTGATTGCTTAGGCAAAATATTTTCTAACTACATCTAAGTTAATAGGATATGACATGTTTTCACCACCATAATTTGCCAAAATTAATACCCTACTTGAGAATGTTTTTTTTTATAACATACAAACCTTTATAGTTTGGCACCTATTAACACTTTGAGTGACTTTAATTTTGTAGGAATTTTTTCAAAACTAAGTTCCCTTCTTTAAAGTACTTAAGGTGCATTTTCCTTTGATGTGCTTGTTTTATTTGATTTTTGTACAATTGTCTATGGCAGATTTCATTCAACCTTTTTTCTTCAATGAGATTTAGTTGCTCATATCTAATCCTATTTTATTCTACCTTTTCTAGTTCTACTTCCATTAAAGCCCTCAAGGGAGGAATTTCAATTTCTATTGACAAGGCTAGCTCAGTCCCATAAACCAATGCAAATAGAGTTGCCTTAGTGAAGGTACGTATTATGGTGCAATATGTGTGTAATGTAAATAATAACATTTCATGATAGTTTTTACATGTAACTGCCATTTTTTCAATGATTTGTTTGAGATTTTTTTAATTGCTTCAATTGCCTTATTCATCTTTAATTTGTATGAGATAAAGTTATAGTGTTTTATTTTAAATTGGTTGCAAAGGTTAGTCATCATTTTATTGTTCAAATTGGTAGCATTATCTATGATCAACTGCTTTGGTACCCTATACCAACATATGATGTCTTTCTTGATAAAATTGATGACCACTTCATAGATAACACTTGTATAAAATGCGGCTTTAAACTATTTGGTGAAGTAGTTGATTGTAACTAAGATGAATTGATACCCATTTAATGCTTTTGGTGTAATAAGACCAATCAAATCCATTTCTTACATGGAAAATGGCCATAGGGATATCATCACATGTAATAGAGGAGGTGTTACATGTATTTTATCTATATGTATCTAACATTTGTGACATTTTTGGTCATGTCAAAAGTAATCTAATTCCATTATGGACTAGTGGTATCTTATTTCCAAAATCTTTTTGACCATGATAGATTTTCAAAATCTATCAAAGAAGATAACAACTTTTCAAAAAGGTATTTTCATTGATAATTTATTAAGATATTAAGATTGTGGGTTTTTGTAATACTGGATGATTTTAACCCTTAGACTTACACATATATTTATAGTTTAAATCATCTAGCCAACTAAGAAAATGCTTTAATTTAAATGTTAAAACACTTAATGACTAATTAAGAAAATAATCTAACAAAATAAGAAAATACCTAATGACAAATCAAAATAAAAAAGAAATTCCTAAATAGTTTATATAATTCATGAATTATGGAATAGTCTTTGTGATGTTTCCTATATCAAACCCTTTCACTTGAGAAACTTATCCTTAAGTTGATAATAAGGAACTAATGTCTTTCATACTATAAAAACAAATACTTCAAATACACCCCGGTTTACAGTTTTCTTGTAAAGTACCATCACCTTGTCATGAAAAGCTGATGGATGACAAATCCCAATGTATCTAATTGATTCTCTACTTAAACAAAATTAATAAGTATAAAATCAATAATATCTTGCGACTTGTGAGTTATAGGTTGAAATTCAAGAACATACTTCTTTATAAAATCAACAGTGACACTAGTCTTTTTAAAATCTTTATTAAAATCGTGCTCAATCTTATGAATAATTGTTATTTATGATCCATAAACATATTTGGAAAGATTTTCAAACACCACAAGCTTAATTTTTTCTTTGGTTGTTAACTTTTGAACTAATGGAGTACAAGAATCAACAGAACTAGTTTCTTGTACAAATTGAACCTCTTGAAGACATGAATTTATATCTAATGAAGAACTAAGATCCACATGTTTTATGCTACGATTGAATGATTATAACACATTATAATAACTTTCACAATAATTTTTAAACTATCAACTTAATCTTTGATTCAACTTATACAAACTCTCATCATGGTAGTCAAGGTAAAACTCCAAAATCAACAATTTACGCATCCTTAACTTTGACTAAATTTCGGATTTATCTTGCCAAAGTTAATACCATTGAACATCAGCCCCCCAATTAGCTACATCATAATCAACCAACTATCTCACAAAATTCTTCAAGATAAAATCTTTGTCAAAGAAAGTAATTTCTTTAAATTTAAGAACATAATTATGAATAGATTGACTACAAGCAAAATCTCTCATATGAGATCTATTGTAATCATAATCTTAACAAGAGACTTTAGATAGAGTCTTCCCTTCATGATCATCATCGATGAAAAGTTGCTTCAGACTTTATAAGATGATATTAATATAGACAAAATATGCTTTTATATCGCTTGATGCTGGATGAAAGTGTAGAAAGAATATAATGAAGGTCAACACTTGATTGAACTTTTAAAAGAGTTTTTGAAATCCACTAAAAAAGACAGCAACTCCCAAAGGGTAGTTGCATTGATAATTTATTGGGATATTGAGATTATGGGTTCTTGAAATACTAAATGATTTTAGCCCTTAGACTTACACTTGTATTTATAGCTTAAATCATTTAGGTAACTAGGAAAATGCTTTAATCTAAATGTGAAAACATTTAATGGCTAACTAAGAAGATAATCTAAATAAATAAGAAAATACCTAATGACAAATCAAAATAAAAAAGAAATTCTTAAATTGTTTACATAATTAATGAATTGTGGAATAGTTTTTGTGACATGTTATACATCAAAAGATATATTTAAGAGGATCATCTTTAGTAATAAGTTAGATTATATGATACAATATATATTACCAAAGTCAATGTGTTACCTTTGCCAAAGTGCAATAGATTCTTTACAAATGTGAATACTGAGTCTCATAATTAGTGAATTTCTTACTGAAATAGTATATTGCTCTTTCTTTTCTTCCTATTTCAATGTATTATCTCAAGTCATAATCCATACATTGCTTTCAGACAATGAGATATAATATAACCAATCTATACAATACTAGTAATACTAAAATAAGGTTTAATTGTAATGATGATAGAAAAGTCAATTTAATTTTTATACAAGCCATAAACTAGGTTTGTCAAATTATCCTAAAATAAGACAAGGATTGTTTTTCTTTTTTCCTTTTTTGTTTTATGCTAGCTTTCACGATGACAAGTTCACCATTTCTTTTTTCTATTTTACTTACATATTTAGTAGCTTTACTCTTTAAGGGAGAATTTACTATATTCATGTTTTATAAAAATAAAATTGGCAATGTTTTGTTTTCATACCCTTTATAATGGATTTCTATATTGATTTATGGTTATTCATGATACTATTATATGCTAGCTTCAAGAAGAATTATTTATTATTTATTATTATTGTTTATTTGTAAATGGTGGAACAAACTTTTATATTCTTCATTATTTAGTTGTTATAAAACAACAATAAATGAAGTATTATTTTGTTTTGAACTATATTGTATCTTGTTGGTAAATTGTGTAAACAAGTTTCTACATTGATTCATGATTATTCATGGCATTGTTATATACTTACTTTAAAAAGAATTTTTTTTATTACTTATTATTATTTTTTAATTTGTGAATGGTGAAATGAATGATTTTTATATTATTTATTAGTCAATTCTCACAAAACATTGAAAAGTAAAACATTATTCTATTTTGAATTGTATCATATGTTATATTTGAATGATGAAATCCGTGATACTTATTATATTATTATTTAGTTTTAATTTATTAAATAAATGAGCTCTAAAATAAGTGTTGGCAAGCAAAGTTAAGTTAATATAATATTATTCATTAAGTTTTTTAATAAATGAAGTGAAACAAACTAAAATTTTATTTATTAGAATTTTAGAATTATTGAAAAACAACTCATTTAAGTTTATAATATGAATAAAAATAATTAAAAGTATAAATATTTATTTTTATAACAATAATTAAAAAGATAATAAAGTCATTTTTAATGAAAAGCAAATAATTAAAAAATTAATTTTAGTACATGCTAGAATGTAGTTAATAAATTTAATATAAGCTATACATTTTAAAATGTAGTTAATAAATTTTGTTAATAAATGTACAATCGAACTACTCTCTCAAATTTTAATGAATCAAGATTAGTTTTTCAAATTAAATTTTTGAGTAAGGGTATCTCAGAATGAAAATTTGAGTACCATTGAACTTAGTTCTTTTTAAGTTTATTTGTTTGTAGGATTGTATGAAAGAATCTTGAAACAACTGAGAATAAAGTCTTTTCAAAATATATGGGGTAATTTGGTCCAATGCATACTAAGAAAACAAAAACAAAAACAAAAATTGATGAGAAACATAGAGACGAAGGGAGGAAGACTTCAAAGGATGGTTATTGGACCTTCTTAAATGTGTGATGAACTTTTTACATCTTTTGAAACTTTCAACCTTTCATCTCTATGTTTCTCATCAAAAACAGAGAGAGAAGTTCGTCACACATTTAAGAAGGTCCAATAACCATCCTTTGAAGTCTTCTTCCTTTCATCTCTATGTTTCTCATCAAAAACACTATTAAAAGGCTGGAAGATTTCTCAACAAGTCGACAATGAGATAATTTAGTTTGGTAAAGTTCGATCAATTTTTAGCCAAAGCACGTTTAACATGGAAGCTTTTAACCAATTGTCCAACTCATAACCCAACACAACACTAAATTATTCTACGAAAAAAAAAAACAGAGAGAGAAAAAAAATCTTCCAAGCAATACATTATTTATGTTCGTTAGAACTTAATGAATTGGTGTTTTTATGGGTGTCCTCATTTTGGTTTTGCGTTACGGAAGAATTCGAAGCTTTCGGAACTGCAAAAATCAGATGTTGAACAGCCTGGAACACGCACCACAAGTCTTTTCTGCTGTTTTTTAGGTTGAACAGAAGTGCTGTCTGTGGGGTCGAACAACCTGGAACGCACTACATACCAATTATGATTTTGCTCAACTTCAACATATTAATTGTTAACAGAAGTTTACTGTGGCTCAGAGGATTTCTATTAAATCGTATGCTCATTGATTTAATTTTGATGTGTCATTATATTTAGTTTTTTTAATTTCTTTTGTTGTTATATTGTTATTTAACTTATTGAAAATTTGTATGTATAGTTGCCCATGATTGTCTATTTCTTTTCAAGGTGGTTATTTTTAATTGATTATTACTAAATATTGTGTATTTGAATTTAATGATTGCTTGCTCGTCATTTGCGGCTTTGTATCAATGGCCAAACCACTACACATGCGGATTCCGAATGCCACCGACAAGCTGGGGGGACATATAATTTGTACCAATCTCTTGTACCCACCTTTGGACCATTCTATTTGTTTTGGGCGATTGATTGCCTTGCTTGCTCACTTTGACCCGTCCTTGTGTCTTAACTTTTTCTTTTTCTCCGTACAATTTTATTTATTCATAATAGTAAAAAGAATGTAATTAATTTTTTGTTTTTTTTCCTTTCGTCCACCCAACTTTGAATGGTAGAAAGTTAGGTAAGGGTTTTTTATTTTTTTTTAAAATCTTATTGCAATGGTTGAAGGTTATGTAAGTAATTTGAATTTATATATAGTTCCATAATTGGTAAATGGTGATGAACGTCTAAGGTGAGCAAATTGAACAAGAAATTAAGCTCACACACAGATCCACGCACTCCCTACTTTGCCGTAATACCATGGCAGCTGCAGATGAACTTCCTGAACTACCTCTCACTAACGCACCAGCAGTAGCTGATAAGCAGCCCCATTCTCTCCCCGGATATTTGCAGGAAGTTGAGCAGACTCAAGAATTCAAAGACCTGATAGCCTCACTACCCACAGAAAAAGGGTGGGTTGCACGTTATTTACATCAGTACCAAGGGTTTTGGCACGATACCAGGCAACTTAAAGGAGTTATAGCTTGCCAAAGCCACTTCCGAGCTGAAAAATCTGATGTCCTGCTGATCAGCACTCCTAAATCAGGCACCACTTGGCTCAAGGCAATATTGTTTGCATTATTGAACCGAGCTCGCTTTCCTGACTCCAAACAACACCCTTTGCTTACAAGCAACCCGCATTTTCTTGTGCCTTTTATGGAGTATGAGTATATTGATGCATCATCACCATCACCATCACCATCACCATCAATTCCTGACGATTTCACCAGCAGCCGTGCTTCTCCGAGGCTGCTTTCAACTCATTTTCCATTCGTATCACTTCCAAAATCAGTGGAGGAGTCAGGCTGCAAGATCGTTTACTTGTGCAGGAACCCCAAGGACACTTTTGTGTCACTCTGGCACTTCACCAACAAGTTGAGACCTCAAGACAGGGGTGACAATTCCCTTGAGGAGACTTTTGATAAGTTCTGCAGGGGAGTGAGCTTGTATGGGCCATTTTGGGATCATGTTTTGGGGTATTGGAAGGCCAGCTTGGAAAACCCAGAAAGGTTTTTCTTCTTGAAATATGAGGAAATGAAAAAAGAGCCCAAAGCTCAATTGAGAAAGCTATCCCAGTTCTTGGGCTGTCCTTTTTCCCAAGAAGAGGACACTGAAGGTGTAGTGATGGATGAAATATTGCAGCTGTGTAGTATTAATAATTTACAGAACTTGGAGGTGAACAAGACTGGAAAATGGTCATCCGGCCAGGAGAATCAGGCGTTCTTCCGGCGAGGAGAGTACGGCGATTGGGTTAATTATCTCACAGATGAGATGTCCAAACAAATTGACCGGATCACTGAACTTAAGTTTAGCGGTTCCGGATTAACATTGTGCTAAAAAATTGATGGGTTTATATTATCCTGTATGTATGCCATAAAGATAAGTTTACGTTCGAATCATATCTACTCTTATTATTTGTGTAATGGAATTCTCGAAGGTAATGGGACGAAAAGGTAACAAAGAAAGAAAAAAAAAAAAGAAAAGAAAAAAAGACACACCAATCTAATTTCATTTGAACACAGTTGAGATCCAAGATTATGGAAAGGTAGTCTACTTGTTTGCAATCAAAATTACCAGACTGAACTACAATATTGATTGCCGTATCCTATCAAAAATATTTCCATAATTAATAATTGTTGCCACATAAAGTTTATGACTTAAAGAGTGTTTTGTTTAATTTTTGAGTGTTGTTATTTTCTCGTCAACCATTAACAGTAGTTTTACAGGTGCTTAATTAATTTTTTGATTCTACTGTTAAAGTCTACCGATTTCCTTATGTAATTATTTAACGGTAGCTGATAGAAAAATACTCATGAGATACTTTTTGGTACTTTTTACTTCCTAGTGTTTAAAAATAATCTATATAAACTATATTACCCATAAAAATGTGTATATTACTCAATTATTACTTTTTTACTTGTTAAGTGGATCATGTATATGTCTCTATTTCACAAACACTTATATAGATATATAATATTTTCTATATTTTACAACTCTTAAAAAGTATTTTTCTGTTTCAATTTTTCATTAATACTTTTACCTATAAAAAGTATCCTGAATATCATATTTCTTTTACTATTTTATGAATATCAATATTATTTTATAAAAATTTAAAATTAAGAAAGAAAATTCTTCATATTATTTTTACAATATTTATTCTTAAAATATAAATTATAAAAATAAAAGTAATTTTATTGATATAATATATCGATACACTGAATGTTTAAATTAATCATTTTATTATTCAATAATAATAGTAATAGTAAATATAAAACTAATTAAAGATTGTATTAATTTTTCAACAATTAATAATAATAATAAGTAATCAAAAATCAATAATAAGTACCAATAATTAATAAAAACAAATAGTAACAACAATATCCAACAGTTAAATCAAACAGGATCTTAAAATATCTCAATTGAATTTATCCACTCCGAATGACTGCTCGGTTACTGTATTACGGAACGGCATACTGCAATGAGCTATGAATTCTTCTCACAGCAATATGATTGCTCCTATCATGTGCTAAATTTTGTTTCAGTTTATATGCACAACGTGAAACATGGCTAAGCAGTCGACATCAACACCCACCAACCCTGATGGAATAAATTGCTAATGGACTGAAAGCGATGGCAAACTAATAGCGACTGAAAGCAGAAACTGCAAAAGAAGGCTGTCACGAGGCTGGCTGTTAGGTCATAGATCGTCAATTTGTGCTTTAGAAGGCTGCAAATTCGGATTGGTTTTGTAAGTAGATAAAATCTAACACCTGCCGAACCATCAACTAGCTCTTAAGGGCATCTAAACCAAGGGTCGTCACAACAGTCAATAGGGGCTTTGGGTATTCCTTTTTATGCGTGGTTATGACTACTGTATTTGGAAGCAAGCATTTTTAACGTTGGTTGTAAAAAGAAAAGAAAAGAAAAGAAAAAAAAACTAGTGTATGGTTGGTTATTGGGTACTTTTTAACATTCGGTGGCACTAAAAATATATGGCAATGATTTGAGGGCTACTCGTTTGGGTTGCTGTGTTGGCCATAAGGTTTGTTATGGCGTCCTCTGTTTTTAGAGAATTTCTAATTTCACCCTTTGTTTTTTTTTTTTAAAAAAAAGTGAAAATAACTCATGCAAAGAAATTAAGAGAGGAAACGGTTGACACATAAAAAGCCTTTTATCGCAAAAAAAAAAAAAAAAAGCATTAAAAAAAAGGGAACCGGCTGCTTTGTCAAGCAACCGGTTCCCAATACAAGTCTTTTTATATATATATATATATATATTTACAATTGTGAGGGAATCTAACTTTATATCTGCCTCCAAACTGCATCTAAGCCCTCCCTCTCCCATAAATATACTGAATGTACCCCTCTCCTTTTGTTTCAATTTTTATTGTTTTTTATTTGCCAAAGTTCTCCCATAACCATGAAATTATGTAACTTTAGATATTTTTTACAGCAATGAAATTTTGTATGCCTATATCCAATTAATATGGAAGTATAGTGCTAAGTTGTTTATATGAAAGATTAGCTATATAATAATGCAAATTGAAGATGATCTTATTTCTTCTTAAATTAGTCTTAAGATTTGAAACTTTATTATTAGGATTAATACTATAACAATTTTACCATTAAACCATGTTATTAATAGCAAAGGAGTCATTATTAATTATTGAAGTGAATTTAAAATTTTTGTTTGGATCGATTTTACTACATGAAAATATAGGTGTATTGGTTGTATGTTTTAAGTACAACAAAGAAATAGATTAAAACAATCATACTTTTACCTTTTTTTTTTTGTTAATTTTTCCTATATCTTTAATTATTTTAACAAATTTTGTCACAATAAATTATCTACATTTCACTTTTTTGCTTTTGTTTTTTCTTTTGTCTCTAATGATAATTACTTTCTATGTAAAAATGTGCTTAAAAATTGCTAACATCCTTAATTAACTATGCCCTTTATAAAAAAGGTTAGAAGCTTAAGTTGAATAGTTTTCACAAAAAATATTTATCATTACCTTTAGATTTTATAAGAGAATTAATTAATTTAACAATAAAATTCATTTAAATAATTAATCTAATTAAAATTTCTTTTTATTCAAATATAGAATTTTTTTTTAATTTTTTGTGACATGTTGCTGAAAGTTCTATATTACATAAAGTACTATAAATTTTAATAATAGTAGGACATATTTTTACAGCTATTCAAATTAACCAATTTTTACTCAAATTAGGACCTAGTTTATGTAATCATATATTTTTTATACTTAAGTTACCAAAATTACATAAAAATACTTTAAATTTTAGTAACAATATAACTCTTTTTTATAGTTACTTAAATTATATGATTTTTAATTAAATTGACACCTATTTTACATAATCTTATATTTTAAGTAACATGTTATTTAAGTCATTAAAATTATATAAAAATGTTTTAAATTTTAATAACAATATGATTAATTTTTGTAATCACTCAAATTAGTTGATTTTTACTCAAATCAAGGTTTATTTTATGTAATCTCATATTTTGAGTAATGTGTTATTAGTTGATTTTTTTTTTCAATTAGTCAAATCACTTGACTTTTACTCAAATTAGGTTTTATTTTGTGCAATCTTACATTTTATGTAATGTGTTGGTTAAGTAGCCAAAATTACATAAAAATACTCGAAATTTTAATAATAGTATGATTCTTTTTCGCAATTACTCAAATCAATTAATTTTTACTCAAATGAGAGCTTATTTTATGTAATCTTACATTTTGAATAACATGTTGCTTAAGTCATCAAAATTACATAAAAATACTCTAAATTTTAATAACAATATGATTTTCATTTTTTGCAGTCACTCAATTTACTTATCGTTTACTCAAATTAAGACCTATTTTACATAATTTTATATTTTGAATAATATGTTATTTAAACTATCAAAATTACATAAAATTACTCTAAATTTTAATGTCAACAAAATTCATTTTTACAATTATTCAAATCAATTTATTTTTATTCAAATTAGGTTTTAAATTTAATATGACTTTACTAAATTCAATTGATTTCATCATTGGTGACTTTCAACAATGATCATATCATTAGTTAATGTAGGTCTTCTAGGTTAGTGCTTTCTTTTTAAAAAAATTTTGGTTACTTAAAAAAGAAAAACAACTAAAATTTTAAAAGTTTTGACAAAACTTTTAAGCTAGAAAATCTTCGTGGCACTCTATGAGCAAATAACATAACACAAAATATCAGTTAAAATTAAGAAATGTATACAATTTTATTATTTAGCACACACTAATTTTAATGTTGTATTGGCAAAAACAAAGATATAGTTATGTTAGGACTTTCTACAAATTATGACATGACATAATAAACCACTTAGTAATTACCATTTTCTTAATATTCACTTCTCTCCTTAACTTTGAATTAACTTATAGGCTATCAAGTATTAGTGCTTAACATTCTTTCACTTTAACCCAATACATTGAATCCTCATTTATTGGAATAATTATCAGGTAAGTTTGTAGCATATGTCATGAAATTTGATACAAAACCAAAGAAAAATATGAAAGCAATAAACAATGATTAGCAAAAAGTAACCTGCTAAACTATTAATGTGTTTTTCATCTATGAAATTTCTCTTTATTTAGAATAATGCTTTATGTAATCATATACCCTCAATGTCTATGTTGTGTCCAACAACATTTGCTACACATAAGAGTTTTGTTTTGAGAAACATTAATAAAGCAAAATATCTTTTCACATAAATGTCAATGAATCTATTAATCCTAACATAAATATGACAAATACTACAAAATGTGTGGCCAAGTTTCCCCAAATGCTTCAGTGAATCATTTATACTCATTGTATAAAATGTCTCTAATTATTCATTTGAAAAAAAAAAAAGAAAGAAAGAAAGAAAAAAGACTAATCAAGCTATTGATCGATGAAGTTTGTTCATTGAATCACAATATTCGTGGAATAAAAGAGAAACTACAACCTCCATAATCATCTTTTTTCTTGTTAATCCCAATAAAATTATTAATATTACTAAATATTATGTATATTTCAACAAAAAAGGGTTCCTAAAGTGCTTTGGCCATTTCTTAAACAAAGGGATCACAAACTTTTCATATACAAATAATGCCAATATAGTGAATTACTTGTAAAGAAAAGGAAAAGGCAAGCATAGATTGAAAATCAATTAAAATCAATGAAAAAAATATCATAGATTTGAATCAAAGGAAATGTAAAATAATCATGCTTCCAAATCCATAAATTCAATATTATAAGTCTTAAAAGGTCACAACTTTATAGAGCTCAAATCTATTGGTAGCCAAACCATGGACAAATCTATTAGTATTGCAACAGGCCACCACCAAATAAACATTAAGAAAATATCCATGGATATGCTTTGAAGTTCAAATCTATTAGTAGTACACACCATCTCAGTTCACTAATCAATAAAAATTGGAAGATGAAAGGAGATCCTATAGGTTTGTCATCAATACCCTAAATAAATAAATTCCCTTTATTTTAAAATTAGTTTGAACTAAATATTTAGGCTAGAATCATACATGTATTATAAGAAACCATAAAATGATCCATGAGAAATGCAAGATGCGTTCCAATTTTATTAAAAAAGGAGATATGGCATATGCCAAGGAAAAAAAAAACAAGAAAAGTGATTTTACAAATTGAGGAATCTTAAGGCTCAATCACCAAAGCACTAAGTGGGATCTTGAATTCCTTAAATTGTATTGAGATGCACCAAGTGGGATCTTGCAATGTCCAAAGGACTTCAGAGCCTATAATCAAGACCATTAAAAAAAATCTAAATTGAGCTAGGGAATCAAAAAAAAAAAAGAAGGAGATAAAAGTGCATAAAAGTGTAGGTCGCAGAACAATTCTAGTCAAAGGATGTTAGGGATCATTATTAGAGATTTGCCACAATAAATTGTGCAGCTAAATTATTTATAAGTGATTCTAAACTTTAAGATTGGCTGCTCAATGCAATTGCTCATAATTAGTTCCTATGTTATCAGAGGTTTGCCATAATAACCTAAGTGGGATATCTATTTGTATCATTGGAAAAAAAATGCTGGGTTTTTGGTATAAACCCAGCCATATGGACTTAATATATAGAATTCTAGGAAAATAAGGATTCAAAAATCAAAGTACCAATTTCTATCATCTTTAATTTCAAAGAAAAAAGCAGTATAACCATATTAAAAATAAGAAAAAAAAATGATGAATCATACTTTTACAATAAATTTGTTAAAAGTTTCAACAATTAAATTTGACAATCACTTTAGATAGGGTTTGATGGTAGTAATGCTAAATGGATCAATTTTATTTTTGATAGAAGTTAAAGGTTAAGTTTGTTTACTTACACTAAAATAAAAGAAAGATTTTCTTTTTTTTAATTCTTTGCTAACTCTCTTGGTATTAAGTCCACCACTTCTTTCTTTTATTTAAGCTACATATTCAATAACCTTACTTTTTAATGGGGAGTCTACTATAATCATATTTTATAGGAGTAAAATTAGCAAACATCTTATTTTCATATCCTTCATAAACATATTTTTATATTGATTCATGATCATTCATGGCATTATTATTGGTTGGCTTTAAGATGTTCTTTTGTATTTATTTTTTATTTCTTTTTTGGTTTTGTGAAAGGTGGAACAAATGACCTTTATATTCATCATTAATCAGTTCTCACATAGCAATGAAGTGCAAAGTATTGTTCTGTTTTGAACTTTATTATAGGTTGTTAGTGAATGATAGAATTAAGGACACATATTAAATTATTATTTAGCTTTAACTTATTAAATAAATGAGCGATAAAATAAGGATGACTATTAGTTAATGGACTAAAAGTGATGGCTAACAACATAGTAATTAAAAATAGAAATTGCAAAAATAGGTTGTCTTGAGGTTGTTAGTTAGGTCATAGATTGCCAAATTTTGCTTTAGAAGGTAGCAAATCTAAATTGATTTTGAAAGTAGATAAGATTTGGATCCTACTAATCCATTAACTAGCTTTAGAGGAATATAAACCAACAGTCATCACAACAGTTAATAGAGGCTTTGAGTACTTTTTTTTTATGTGTTGTTATGACAACTTTATTTACAAACAAACATATCTAATGTAAGGTAATGATTTGAGGGCTACTCATTTTGGTTGTTGAGTTCGTCGTATGGTTTCTTGTGGTATCTTTTGTTTTCATACCCTTCATAAATGTGCTTTTATATTGATTCATAATTATACATGGCATTATTATTTCCTTGCTACAAAAATTTTTGTTTTTTGTTATTTTTTTTTTCTCTTATGTCAATAGTGGAATGAATGACTTTTATATTTTTCATTACTCAATTCTCACAAAACAATAAAGAGTGGAACCTTGTTTTGTTTTGAACACCTTTAAGTGATACCTATTATATTGTTATTCTATTGTAACTTGTTCAATAAATGAGTTTTAAAAACAAGATTGTTAAGCAAAGTTAAGTTAATCTAATTTCATTTAATTAAATTTTTTGATAAATGAACTTAGACAAGCTAAGTTTTTATTGATTAGAACCTTTAAATTATTGAAGAACAACTCATTTAATTTTATAATGTTAATAAAAATAATTAAAATAATTAATATTTATTGTCATAACAATAATTAAAAGGATAATAAAGTGTATTTTAATAAAAAGTAAACAAAAAAATTAATTTTAATCTATAGTTGAAAATATATGTTATACATCTTAAAAAATAAATTAATTTTATTAACAAACTTATTATTAAACAACTCTCTCAAATTTTAATGAGTCAAAGTTAAGTTTTTAAGCTAACTTTTGAATAAAGGGGTCTTAAAAAGAATACACCATATCATTGAGCTCTGCTCTTTTTTAGCCTATTTATTTGCAAGCTTGTACCAAAAGAATCATGAGACAATTAGGATTGAAATCTTTTCAAAATGTACAAATGCAAATAGACATAAAATAATTATATATTATATGTATATTATTTATTTTATGTAATATATTACAAAATTTAAAGTAAAATGATTATATAAAATCATTTTACGTACATTTGCATCTATAAAATTTTATGTCATCATTTACTATCAAAAATCCAAAACCATTAGAAATTAAAGCCCATTGCTTTTTTGCCAATTGTTGCCACCCTAATTTCTAATTAGCATGAACACAATCTTTACTTTTTTGCTATTTAATAAGTTAAAGATAAGGGCAATTAATAAATAGATATATAATTCCGTAATTAAAATCACAATGTTAGAAACCAAGCAATCTTTCCTTTTTTTTGCATTTGCTTTATAGTATATGTCTTTTGTGTACATTGATATATGTGGCCACATGAACATAAAATATTTAAATGGAATCAAACTGTTTCTTTTTTTATTAATGATTATTCAAATTTTTGTTGGGTTTACTTTCAAATGTTGGAAGCACTTGTGGAAAATGAAAATAGGTGAAAAATTAAGACTTTTAGGTTGATAATGACACTAAATTTACTTTTGTTGTGTTTGAAGAAAGTTATATAACATTAGGCATAAGCATCAACTTTCAGCTTCTTACACTTCTTAGCATAATAAAGTAAGTGAAAAAAAAATATGACTATTGTGGAGTGTTCTAAGTGCTTTTTATATGAGAAAAACTAACCAAAATAATTTTGGGTTGAGGTTTTAAATACCTTAATCTATATGAAAAATATATTCTTAACAAATGTAATTCAAGGCAAAACTTCATATGAAATTTGCTTTGAAGTTAAACCATCGATTTAACACTTAAAAGTCTTTGGTTGTTTACATTATGTGTTTGTACCTAAATAAAAGAGACAAAAGCTTGATCAAAAAGCTAAAGCTATAACATTTATGGTTATAATATAGTTTTGAAGGCCTACAAAATCTATGATGTGGTAGCAAAAAGGTTAAATTTAGTGAAGATCAATGCGAAAACTTTAATGACATTAAGGTTTAACATCTTGTAGATAGGTTTATACAGATTCCTTATCCTACTACAATTAATCATGATAACTCAAAAGATGAGTTTGATGACAAAAATATACTTGTTAGAGAGACTAGATTTCTCTTAGATATATATGAGAAAAGTAATGTTGTTGTTCTAGAGCCAATAGACTATCATAAAGCAATTAAGTTAGCTGGTTGGAAACAAGCAATGGAAGATGAAATCTTTACAATTGGAAGGAATCAAACTTGATATCTGAAAGATAAACCTGAAAATAAAAATATGATTGGAGTCAAGTGGATCTTTATAACAAAAATCAATGTTAATAACAATGTTTATAAGTTGAAAATAAGGATGGTAATTAAGGGCTATTTAACTATATGAAGTTGATGTTTTAGATACATTTACTCTAGTAGTAAGAATTAATATTATTAAACTTATTTGAGTTCTAACTACACAAAAGTGTTAGTTAATCTAACATTTAGATGTCAAATCTTCCTTTCTCAATGGTATACTATAAAAAAACATCAGTGAAAATAACTTGAAGATTTTGTGGTCAAGAGAAAAGAGACAAAGGTGTACATTTTAGATTTTTTAATAAATTTATTATTATAAATATTAATTTTTTAGATCATAAAATTAAATATATTTATATATATAATATCCTAAACAACATACTTAAATTTGTAAAAACATAAATTGTTGATATATCCAAAGAGTTTACGTTAATCTAATAATTGATTTCTCTCTCTAAACCTTTTATTATAATCAGATATCTTTAAATTTCATATACATCAAAAAAAAAGAGGACCAGCCATATGTGTGTATCCATAATTGTATAATTTAAATTAGGTATGTCCATTAATGTACAAATCAAATTGGAGATTATAATGCTTAATAATACAATAATATATAAAATTAAAATTATTTTTTACTAATCATATCATATTATAATTGAACTTTTAATAAGAATATTGTTCTATAATATTCTAATACTATTAATTAAAAATATTCTAAAATCTCCTAATTGGCTTAATTAAAATCTATTAATCATTATAAGTAAATAATAATAGCAATATCTTACAATTTCTTAATAATATCGTAATATAATAAAATGTTAAGTGCGTTATAACAGTTATACTTTATTTATTCAAAGTACTTTTTTCATATACTACAATACTTATAATCTACCATACATAACTCATAATATTTATATAATTTCATAATGATACATAATAATATCTCATAAAAACTTTCTTATTAATTTTTAAATTATAATGTATATAAGATTATAAGATAATAGAAAATACATAATGTATGTTAAAAATACATGAATGAGTTTGGAGCGTATTACATTACATGTCATCAATCATCATTAGTAAAACCAAAACCCATTACGAGAATATGTTCTCTACATAATAGTAGATGCAAATTTTCATATTGACCTATAATTATGAAATTAATTAGTATTTTATAAACACTATTTATTTTAATATAATTCTCGTTAGATTTAATATTCTTTAAGTATTTGACTTTTTAAAGAAGAATACTATCATGAAATTATCATATAAATTTTTAGTAGTTTGGTAATAGCATCAAAACCCCAAATTCTAAAATAAAATTTCATAGTTATAATGCATGAATTATAACTTTAAGTTATGTTATAAAGTTTGCTTTTATAATAGATGAATTAACAATAAATAATTTTCCATCATTCCATAAAATTGCTCTTTCTCTTAATAAGAACAGATAACTAAATGGAAACTTTTTATTATCAATATATCATGTAAAGTTTGAATCCAAATATTCAATTACATCTAAGTAGTTATACTTTTTGTACACGAGCATATAATTTTTTATTGCTTGTAGGTACCACATCACCTTCTTTGTAGCTTTTCAATGATCTAATTTAGGATTACTTTTCAATGATCTTTGTAGACATTTGTAGATACATCAAGTTACCAATAACAGAGACATAAAAGTAGATTCCATTTCTTTTCATCATATATTATTTTTGGGACATTCTATGAGACTAAACTTGTTACCCTTCTGTATGGGAATAAGCATAGGTGAATACTTATTCATATTGAATTTCTCTTAAATCTTCTTGATATAACCCTTCTGAGACAATTATAACAATTATTTTAAATTATCATAAAATGTTTTTATTCCTATCGTATAAAATGTCTATCTTATATCTTTTATTAGAAAATTTTTTTCAAACGAAATTTTTAATTTTATGTAATATACTTAAAATATTAGTAACAAATAATATATAGGATAAAAAAATACACTTACTCTTATTAATGATTTGGTATATAATACTGATTAATGGTATTTGTTTTCCTAAATCTAAGAAATTTCATAATGTTATTGAACTTAATATATCATTGTAGGAAAACTTGTTTTAGTTAATATCTTAACTTTCTTAGTCTACACACTATTTTATCTTTATCTTTGATGAAAAAATTTTCAAGTTGATTTATGTAAACTTCCTCTTCAAGATTTTCATTAAGAAATGCAATTCTTACATTTATTTGGCATAATTCCAAGTTGTATTGAATCATTAATTTCATAATTAGATTTAATATTTCTTAAACTATAAAAATAAAACTAGATCTTTATTAAATAACATTTTGACTCTTGCAAATAAATAACATAATTATTTAAAATAGTTGATCTCCTTTCTCTTTGAGATCTTCATAATACTACCTTTATAATTTATTTATATTAATTAGTTGTGACTTTATTTTTTTAGGGAGTATCTCTTTATGTAAATGTTTTTTAATTTTTGAAATAATATTTGGTATCATTATGGATAGATAAACTATTATGGATAAAGAAATATTTACCCTAATTTATCATTCATTATTCTCTTTAACTTCACCATTTTTAATGAATATATGGTATTATTATGCTTTTAACAATATCTGTTAATATTTAATTACACTTTTCAATCACATTTTATACTAAGGTGTACATGATATAATCTACTATATACATATATCATAAGTTTAGAGGAATTTTATAAATAAACTTAGACATTATCTCAAATTATTATATTTTTTATAATATTTGTTATTATTATAAAATCTTATAATTTTTTATGTTTTGTATAATTGCTTTTAACCTCCTTTATATATACTTTAAAAGTATCCAATGATTGAGATTTTTATGAAGTAAATAGACATAATTATAATGTGAAAAAATATTTACAAAGGTGATAAAATATAATCATTCATTGAGGATTATAGTGTCAAAAGGTCCACATACATTAGTGTGTAGAATTTCAAGAAATTAAATTCTTATTATGACTTCTTTTATATTATATTTGGTTTACTTATACTTAATGCAATTTATACATGTTCTAAGATTAATAAAGTCTAAATTTAAAAAAATCTCATTATTGACCAATCTCACTAATTTTTCTTTAAATATTAATTTAAATATTTATACCACAAGTAAATAAAATTTTCATTTATTATGCTAACTTAATTTCACTATTAGGATACATGGTAAGTAAATACTCTTTTAAATTTTATTATATTTCATGTGATATAAAACATTAATAAGAATATATTAAAAAATATTTATATTATTATATCAACTGAAACAATTATATCACAATAAATTCTTGTATCATTATAGATGCATGAATAGTAACATTGGAATCGAGCTATCAAGTATTATGAGGGATATCAATTAAATTTGACTTGAAATATACTAAAGTATTTAATTTAACTTTATTTTTCAAACTAAACTTTATATTTTGGATAACTTTTATAATAGATTCCAACTTTTGTTTTAAGGAAGTGATATTTATTGCCTTTTCATTTTCCTTTTTCAACCTCAACAATATAAGTAGATTCTTTCCTTTCTTAAATTAATTAACTTTCACTCTTATTCCTTTTCAAATTTCTTATCCATAAGATTAATGAAGTAACCCACTTAATTTTTTTATTTTGATTTCCTCTTAAACAAGCAAGTTGGCCAATTCATTAACTTTTTACTTTTTCTTTATAATATTGTAATGAATTTACAATAGTCCACACTTAAGCAATAGTAAATTTAAAATGAACTGCATTAAAAAAGACTTATCTATTATTAATTTTAAAATCTTAAATTTTGTTGCAAAATTAATCATCTTAATAATATACTCTCACATAGTTTGTAACTCAATAAACTTTATAGTAATAAATTGCGTCACAAAAGTACCAATCTATAATTTGTCCACAAAGGCCATAAACTATAAATATTATATTGCACCTTTTATTTATAAAATAGTTTTCTTAATGTTATTGTTAACAATCATTTTTATAAACACAAGAATCAACCTATTATTTTTGTTTACATTTATGATATAACTTTTATTCTTTACTACTTAAATCTTTAATAGCAACAAGTTACTCACTTATAGTACAATCAACATTTATAATATCTAAATAAATATTAATTTGTTCATCTCATTTTGAAAAGTACAATCCTTAAACAAAATAATAATTAAAACATGTGAGTAAATTATAACAATTGTATAACTATAAATATTCATACTTAATTATAAATTGGATTTAATTATAAAACAATTAAAGTATATCTTAATTCTTTTTTAAGAAATCCTATAATAGACTACTATAAGTAATACTATTAATTTTAATGGGGAATTAAACATTTTTCAATTAAATATATTTGATATCTTTAGATAAATAAATATATTTAACCAAAAATATTAATATACCTTAATTATATTACTAATTATGGAATAATGATTAGCTTTTAGGTAAATTTTAAAGTTCCAATAATTAATAATATCAATTTATTCAATCATTTTTTATTCATGAGTATTTCATTAAAATTATAGATAAATAACTTATTTATGCATACTATTAAATATACTAATTTGACTATTTTGATGACTAACAAACTATAGTAATAATGCATACATGTAAGTTCAAATAGTTTAGTTTAGTCACTTTAATGATTAATAGACTATAACCTTAATACATGTATATGAAAATATAACTGAATATTCATTAATAATATATATCATAAAATTTAGGTATATAAGTTTGTCAAATAAATGCTTTTGAATTCCCCTAATGTATGTAACCTATGCAAGTTTGGACAAGACATACAATTATGCAGTATATCCCATAAATTACTGCAATTTTTTATTTCTTTTCAATATTTGTAACTATCATTTAACTTGTAAAATATAAAATTAATAATTCCTTAGATGAACTACTCCTATTCTTTTCTTAAGTGACAAAATTTATAATTCCTTCGGCCTTATTTTTCTTTAATACTAAGAAAAAATTTCTTAGCCATACATTAAATGGAAGCTTTATAAAACTTTTATTTTATTTCTTTTTAATGCAATATCTACTTCATTTAAAGTTGCTTTATTATTCAAGGAATCAAATTTCTTTTATCATGCTTTGCTAAATCATATAAAGTACCCTTACATCCTTTTTTTTTAAATTTAATCTCCATATAAGAGCCCAACAATTAATCTTAAGTTAACATAAAATTCTATTATTTTTATAAGGTTAAAGAAAAATTATTAATATTTTTTTTATCATACACAGAAAATATTTAATTTCAAAATGCATACTTTTATATCACTTGTTGAATTTTTTAATAAATCTATTGTCATAAACATAATTTTTTTAGATCTTAAAACTAAATATATTCTTGCAAATAATACTGTAAAAAAAAAGACATGAATTTTTGAAAACTTAAACCGTTGATACATCTGAAGAACTTATTTTAACCTAACAATTGATTTCTCTTTCTTATCCTTTTATTGTAATTACAAAATTTTAGATAGAGTTTTTATATATGTTAAGAAAAGAGAGAACCAGTCATACACACACAATTGATTAAATTAAATATGTCTACCAATATCTAAATTAAGTTTGAAATTATACTTTTTAATAATACAATTAAGTATAAAATTATTTTTTACTAATTAGACAACATTATAGTTGGGTCTTTAATAAAAAAAAAAATTGTTCTAGAATATTCTAATATAATTAATTAAGAATATTCTAAAAGTACAAGCTTAAGAAGCCCTTGTATGGTCTTAAGCAAGCTCTAAAAGTCTAGTTTAATAGAATCAATGATCATTTAATATAATTTGGTTTTATGAAGAGTAAGAATGAAGCAACACTATTTGCTAAATTGGGAAAAAGTTAGATCCTTGTAGTATATTTGTATTTTAAGGACATGCTTGTCACACATAGTTGTTTAGATTTTGTTATGAAGTTTAACAAGGAGATGGAGATGAGTTTGAAATATCTAATATGGGCAAAATGATATTTTTCCTAGGAATTCTAGTCCAATAGTTTGAATCTGACATCTTTGTTAATGAAAAAAAGTATGCCAAGAAAGTGCTCAAAAAATTCAAAATGGATGTGTTCAAATTAGTTTTAACTCCATCGGCAATTAATGAAAAGCTAATCAATGATCATAGAGGTGAGAAGATCAATAAAGGGTTTTATAGAAACCTTTGGATGCTTGTTATACATGACAACTTATAGGCCTAATTTAATGTAGGCCACAAATGTACTTTCAAAATTTATGCATATTCCTAGTGGGATACATTATAGAGCTACTAAAATGATCCTATGGTATATCAAGGGTTTAGTTGCTCTTGGCATTATGTTTAAGAAGTCAAAAAAGTTGGAACTTTTAGGTTATATAGATAATGATTGAGTAGAATCTATTGAGAATATGAGAAGCACTTTAGGCTGTATATATTTATTTTGTACACAATCAAACTTGTTATTCTTCATTTTCTATTGCAGCGCAGTTGTCCCTCTTCGGAAATAAGTGAAAGAGATGGAAGAATGGATGATGAGTGGAAGGGTTTCGGACATGCACAAAGAGACCACCCATTTGTGTGCTTGCGAATATGATATGGAAAGTAATTAGAAAGCGAGGAACAGTGCCTTGGATTGCTTTCATGGTGGAGAAGCGTAGAGTTACTTGTTCACGGGCATTAACTGTTACTCATATTATCAAGTTTGGTGCCCATTTTAAGCTAAATTTTTTTACTTTTTCCCGTCCATTTACAGCTATCACCAACTTTTTTTTTCTTTTATGGCTCGCCCCCTTCCTTTACCATTCTTATTTCCAGAAAATAAAAAATATATATAAATGACTTCCTATAATTACATATCGTTAAAAAAGTAAATTATGTGAAAATATATTTACTGACATTAAACATCTTAATGAAAATTTAAATTTATAATTTTAATAAAACCTTATCGCTAAATCACAACGTTTGGACACGGCTCCGTGTTCTTAACAAGCACAAAGTGCCAGAAAATGAAGTAGCGAATCTTGCATTGTAAGAAAGTCATCAACCTGCTAATTATCGGGAATCTTGCCTTTTGTGGGCGGTTTTCCAATATAGACACGACTCCAATTTGTCACATGTTGTGTCGCATCAAACATGGATTTTCGCACCAACACATCACAGGCATGTTTAACGTTGTAAAATGTGTTGTCAAAAAAAAAAAATAATTGAATAAAAAAAATACAGCTCAAGTATGGATACGTCAAAAATATATATAAAAAATAAAATCTAACTTAAGGTTCATGTTACAATTACAAATAAAGACTCACATTATCTATATGTATATTAATATTATTAAAAATAAAAAATTAAGAGAACATTTATATAATGATATTTATTTAATTTTAAAAATATTTAAATATTTAATATAAATTTTATTTTTTAATATATAATATATAATTTTTTAATATTCAAATAGAATTAAGATATTAAAATCTATTTAATTTACTCAATTTATAATTTCAAAAAAAAGAAAAATAATCCTTAATTCACCTTTCTATATTTTTAATTACTATTAAATTATTTTTTATTTTTTATTTTACTTATCTTTTTTTAAGAGGAAAAAAATAAAACTTATCTTTTTTTTCTAAAAAAGAAAAAAATTATTCTCAAATTTATTTTTTATTATAAAAATAGTCAAAATTTAATTATCTTTTTATTTTTCTATTTTTAATAAAATAGAACTAAAAAATATATTTTTAAATATAACAAATCAACTTATCACACAAATTTAATACTATCACATTTATATTTGCAAATGTCACAATAACTTATTTAGTATCACATAATACATTTAAAAAATAGATAAGACATAGAAGTAAAAATAAAATCTATTATATTTTTTTTAATATGATATATATAAGTCCATAATATATAAATATCGAATTACTAGACAATAGTAACTTGTGATAATTAGTTAAGTAATTTGAAAATAGATATTTTGAGTATTTTAAGTAATGTTCTTGATATTTAGATTAAATTATTATTATATATAACAAATTAAAAATCAATTTTACTCGAAAATGTTTCCTTAAAAGCCACTAACAATGTCGAAGAGAGTCCATGGTGCTAAAAAAAAAAAAAAAAGTTGTTAATCTATATTTGGAACTACCTGTTCTTCGGCGAGGGAAGGGGAGGGTTGATTACAAATGGGATATATGTGGGTACAAGAAGATAATAAAGTAATTTTTTTTTTACTTACAACATCTTTTATTTGTGACAGCAAAATGAATGCGATTGATCTATATTTTTTAGACTTCTATGTGCCTCAACAAATATTGCCAACTATCTTTAAATGGTTGAGGGTTATTTAAGTTTTTTTTTCCCCCATTATAATGGTTGATCCACGCTTTTTTATTTTTTCGGTTTTGTGAATGGTGCAACGAATAACTTTTAGATTCTTCACTAGTAGCTCTTGCGAACATCGAGAAGTGGAGTATTGTTTTATTATGAACTCTATTATATGTTGATTAACATGAACTCGTTAAATAAATGAGTTTTAAAATAAGTACGGGTGAATAAAGATAAATTAATCTAATTTTATTCAATCAATTTATTTGATAAATAAACTAAAACAAGTTAAGTTTTTATTGGTTATAACTTTTGAATTATTGAAAAACAACTAGTTTAATTTTATAATATTTATTAAAAAAATAAAATTATGAATATTTATTTTTATAACAATAATTAAAAGGATAATAAAATATATTTTAATAAAAAAGAAACAGTAAAAAAATTTATTTTAGTCTATAGTTAAAAATGCGTGGTATACATTTTAAAAAGTAGTCAATCAATTTTATTAACAAATTTATTATCAAACAACTCTCCCAAGTTTTAATGAGTCAAAGTTAACCTTTCAAACTAACCTTTTGAGTAAAAGGGTCTCAAAATGAGAATCCTACGTCATTGAGCTCAGCCCCTTTTGAACCTATATGTCGATTAAGCTTGTACAAAAAGGATCTTGAGGAAGTTGAGAATGAAGGCTTTTCGATGAATTGGAGGCAAATTATATAGATACAAAAAGGCCTCAAATAATTATATACTATTTATTTTATACAATCTATACAAAATTAATACGAACATAATAGTATAAAATTATTTATGTCTATGAAATTTTGCGTCCTCATTTCCTTGCAAAAATCCAAAACCATTGTAAATTAAAGGAAGATGAAGATGGGCGCCAGCTGTTGCCACCCCAAGTTCCAATCTACATCAACACAATCGTATCTTTTTGGCAATTATTTGGCAGGTTGAAGATGGGGGCAACCTCTGCCTCTTGTCCCCACCCCACCCCACCCCAATTTCCAATCAGCATAAATACAATCTTATCTTTTTTGGCAATTATTTAGCAAGTTGAAGATGGGCGCAATAACACAATCTCATCTTATATTCTGCGTTTGCTTGCCTGTGTATGTCTTTTATACGGGGGTGGAGACTCTTATTACCCCCATTGTTTCCCGGTCTTGGGATTCCACAACCTGTCTTGTGTGGAAGGTTTGCTTCAATGCTAATTGTTATGTCTATTTATTATTATTATTTTTGGTATAATTTATTTATAATTTTATATTATATAATGTTATTTTGTTATTTCTATTTTAAATAGATACTACTTATTATGTGATATAAATATACTTAACAAAAATAGAAATCTCTTGCGATCTAACATTCTAAGAAAACAAAAACAAAAACAAAAACAAAAACGCCATTAAAAGATGGGAGACTTCTCAACAAGTAGACAATGGAGTCATTTGGTCTGGGCAAAATTTTATTAACTTTTTGCCAAGGTGCGTTTAACATGGAAGCTTTAAACCAATTGTCCAACTTTTAACCCCAGCATGCCTCTTCATTATTCTAGGGAGAAAAAGAAAAAAAAAAGCATAATCTTCCGAGCAATACCTTACTCATGTTGCGTTAGAAATTAATGAATTGGTATTTCTATGGGTGTCCTCATTTTGTTTAGCGTTACGGAAGAAGTGACAGCTTTGGGAACTGCAAAATTCATATGTTGAATAGCCTGGAACGCAATACATATGTTTTGTGCTGCGTTTCCGGTTGAATTGCCGTAAGATATATCATCAACATTATTTTTTTTTTATTTTATAAATTATATTATAATTTATTTATTTTTTATAATATTTTAATTTAATTAAAATTTTTACTTAAATTGTTTAGAAAATGTGCAAATTATTTAACAATTCTCTTATTTTCTTAATTAAATAATTTTAATTATAAATATGTGTGTAAATTTAAGAGTTGAACCATTTTATTAACTTAATATTTTGGTAAATTATTAATAAGTAACTCTATTTTAAGAGTTATTTTATTTGATAGATTTTAGAAATTCTTTTGAAAACTCAATTAAATATTGACTTTTACCATCTCTTTTTTTGTGCTCTAATTCGTGTCAAATGGTATCAAAATAGGTTTTTTTTTTGTGCATCTATTTGTTTCAAGTGATATTAGAGCAAATTAATGCCATCTTATAGAGTTTGAAACATTTTTAACAATAAAGATTGTGAAGGGAAGACTTTATTGAAAGTGTTTTGCTGGGATCATGATTGGAATATATCTCACACTTGACATTTTACTTGCAAGCAATTTATTCATAGTTTTGTTCTTGAATTCAAAAAAATTCTTTTCTTTGATGAAAATTTTATTTTGAAGGATTTTGTGAGATGATTGGTAGAGTTTGAAATTTATTTTGAATTCAATGATATTGACTAAGAAGAAAAAGTGAAGTTGATTGGTGGATTGATATTCAAAGATATATACTCCAACAAGATAAATCCAAAATTGAATCATAGTCATTGCTGATTTTAGAATTTTACCCAGACTATTATAATAAGATTTTATATAAGTTGAATAAAAAATTAAGTCAATATTTTAAAAATTATTGTAAAAATAATCGTAATGTGTTACAATTGCTTAATTATAGTACAAAGTATGTGAATCTTAGTTCATCATTAAATATGAATTCATGTATCGATGAGGTTCAATTTATATAAGAAGTTTCATTGATTCTCATACTTCATTAATTCAAGAATCAACAATTGAATAAAAAGTCGGCCCTATAGAGTTTAAATATTTTCATGGACATACTCTTAAATTAGAACTAGCAATTATTTGTAAAATTGAGTAAAATTTTTATGAAGAGCTAAAGACTAGTGTTATTATTGATTTTACAAATAAGCATATTCTTAAATCTCAACCTATAACCCATAGATTCCAAGATTTATTAAAGGGAAGACTTAATTAAATAAATTGAAATTTGTAATTCATTAGTTTTTTTTATGAAAATTATATTAATTTTATTAGAGGAGAGAATCAATTAGATATATTGGAATTTGTGATTCATCAATTATTTATTTTTGTCACATGGAAGATGTCAATTTTTTATTATTAACTTGAGTACGAGTTTTTTTATTTTATTTTATTTTTTCAAATAGAGAGATCAAATATAGAATATATAATAAAAATTATTTTTTATTGTCTGAAAAATTATATTGTAATTATTATTTTATAATTTATTTACTTATTTTATAGTAATTTAATTCAATTAAAAAATTTAGTTAATATATTTAAAAACTATGTGAATTATTAAAAAAATTACTTTTGTTTTCTTATTTAGTTAGAATAATTTTCTAATTAGTCATTAAGTATTTTTTTTTCATTTAAATTTGACTCTTTTCTTAGTTAGATAATTTTAACTATAAATATATATATATATATATATAAATTTAAGAGTTGAATCATTCTATTAACTTAATATCTTAGTAAATTTTTAACGAGTGACTCTCTTTTAAGAGTTGTTATTTTCTCTAATAAATTTCATAAGGATCAATCGAGTGTTAAATTTACTCTTCAACATGAACAGCCCGAAACACACTACATTCCAATTATCATTTTGCACAACTTCAACATATTAATTGTTAACAGAAGTGCGCTTTATGAATGAGTTTGGCGCGGAGGGTTTTTATTAATTTTATGTGTGGTTGTCTATGATTATCTATTTTTTTTCAAATGTGATTCTTCTTAATTGATTATTACTAAATGGATCGTGTGTTTTGAATTTTAATGTGCCGGAAAAGTCTCTTGTAGCAATTCATGCTTGCTTGACCATCATTTATGGCTTTATATCACGGTGTTCCTCCGGATCAAGCCACTGCACATGCGGATTCCAAATAGCTTGAATTGTTTGTTGGTTTCAACTTGTATACCATGTTATATGTCCCTTTTTCGGGTGATTGATTGTCTTGCATTTTCACTTGACCAGCCATTTGCAGGGCGTCCCAAGGGCCATGCGCACGATATTAGATTATGTTCTTTATGCACCCAATTTCTTGTTACCTTTTTCTCCCCTCGTGATTGGCTCAACTTTTTCTTTTCTGTTTCTTTTTTTTTTTTTATACTCACAACTTCATTTATTTATAACATTAAAAAAATGTAATTGATTTATATATTTTTTGTACTTTTATAACTTATATATAGTTCCATAATTGGTAAATGGTGATGAACGTGTAAATTGAACAACAGGAAATTAAGCTCACACACAGATTCACGCACTCGCTACTTTGCCATAATACCATGGCAGTTGCACATGAACTGCCTGAACTACCTCTCACTAGCGTGCCAGCAGTAGCTGATAAGCAGCCCCATTCTCTCCCTGTGAACTCGCAGGAAATTGAGCAGACTCAAGAATTCAAGGACCTGATAGCCTCACTACCCACAGAGAAAGCTTGGGTTGCAAGTTATTTCCATCAGTAACAGGGTTTTGGCACAGTACTTGGCAACTTAAAGGAGTTCTAGCTTACCAAAGCCACTTCCGAGCTGAAAAATCTGATGTCCTGCTGATCAGCACTCCTAAATTAGGCACCAGTTGGTTCAAGCAATATTGTTTGCATTAGTGAGAGCTCGCTTTCCTGACCCCAAACAACACCCTTTGCTTACAAGCAACCCACATGTTCTTGTGCCTTTTATGGAGTATGAGTATATTGATGCATCATCATCATCATCATCATCACCATCTCCATCTCTTCCTGATGATTTCATCAGCAGCTTTGCTTCTCCGAGGCTGCTTTCAACTCATTTGCCATTCACATCACTTCCAAAATCAGTGGAGGAGTCAGGCTGCAAGATAGTTTACTTGTGTAGGAACCCCAAGGACACTTTTGGGTCACCCTGGCACTTCACCAACAAGTTGGGACCTAAAGACGGGTGATAATTCCCTTGAGGAGACCTTTGATAAGTTCGGCAGGGGAGTGAGCTTGTCTGGGCCATTTTGGGATCATTTTTTGGGCTATTGGAAGGCCAGCTTGGAAAATCCAGAAAGGGTTTTCTTTTTGAGATATGAGGAAATGTTAAAAGAGCCCAAAGCTCAATTGAGAAAGCTATCTCAGTTCCTGGGCTGTCCTTTTTTCCCAAGAAGAGGACGCTAATGGTGTAGCGGTGGATAAAATATTGCAGCAGTGCAGTATTGATAATTTGTGGAATTTGGAGCTGAATGAGATTGGGAGATTGTGGGCCGGCCAGGAGAATCAGGTGTTCTTCCGGCGAGGTGAGGTCGGCGATTCTGTTAATTATCTCACATATGAGATTTCAAACAAATTGACCAGATCACTGAACTTAAGTTTAGTGGTTCCGGATTAACATTGTGCTAAAAATTGATGGGCTTATATTATCATGTACGCATGCCATAAAGATGGAGATTCTAAACATGAATTCCACCTATATTGCCTTAAGTATAACCTATAAGAACAAAATAAATGGCTTTGCAATGCTCTATGCTAGCAAAAGACCTATGCTGTCGCTATTGTAGTGCATATTTAACAATTGGAAAGTACAAAAATATTAAGGGTGACATAAAAAAAAAAATACAGCTGTTGATATAAATTTATGAATATATAATTATAATTGTCATTTATTGTTTGCATCTAATTTTATTTGAATATAGTTGAGATTCAAATTTAAAATTAAAAAAAAATTACAAAGAATGGTGTTATTATTGAGATTTTTAAGTTCTAATTTTGAAAATGAAGTGTAAAATTTATAAATAAAAAAAATAGAGAGATAATTATTTTTTTCCAAAGAAATTATTCTTATTTATCTCAATGTGTTTTTTTTTTTAATTTCTTATTTTCCGTCGGCATATGAGGCTGATTTGTGTTGATGGACTGTTATATATAGTTCTCTTGTTCATTTTGGGCCGGGCGGTCCATGTGAGTCACCAAATCCATGAACCGTCATTTAATTGAAACTGGCCCGGCCCAGAGTCACCTCTAATCCTGACACTTCTCTTTCACATCTTTGTTCCACATATGAAGTTAAATAAATTGTCTTTCTTGATTCCCACATTAAGGCCTGTCCTATAATTTTTTTTTAATTGTGGATTAGACTCTCTGAACTGGGAGTAAAGCATTTTGTATATTCTTCGTTGCCCAATTCTCACAACAAAACAAGGAGGGGAACATTATTCGGTTGTGAACTCTACTATATGTTGGTAAATAGGGGAATTACTAACAACTCTTAGATTGTTATTTAATTTTAACTTGTTAAATAAATCAATTTTGAAGTAAGGATCAAAAAGTAGAGTTATGTTAATTTAATTTTATTTGATTAAATTTTTTGATATATGAATTGAAATAAATTAAATTTTTATCGATAAGAAAATTTGAATTATTGAAAAATAACTCGTTTAATTTTATAATTTTAATAAAAATAACTAAAATTATGAATATTTATTATTATATTAATAATTAATAGGACAATAAAGTCTATTTTAATAATAAGTAAATGATAAAAAATTTAATTTTTATTTATAGTTATAAATATTTATTATAAATTTTATAATACAATTAATTTATTTTATTAACAAACTTATTATTAAATAATTCTCTTGAGTTTTAATAAGTTAAAATTAGTCTTTCAAACTAAGTTTTTTAATAAAAGAATCTTAGAATGAAAATTTAGTATCACTAAGTTTAGCTTTTTTGAATTTATTTGTTTATAGGTTTATGCAAAAATGATCGCGAGGTAGTTAGGAATAAAGTTTTTTTTCAAAAAGGGAAATCCTTGATAAATTAAACGTAAAATAATTATATATTATATGTATACTATTTATTTTATACAATATATAAAAATTTATTGTTTCCTTTCAAAAAAATCTAAAATCATTGGAAATTAAAATCCATTGCTTCTATGCCAACTAATACCACCCTAATTCCTAATCAATTTTCAATCAATATACACAATCTTATATTTCTCACCATTTGACAAGTTTAAAGATAAGAGCAATTAATAAATAAACCTATAATTCCACATTTAAAATCACAACATGGGGGCTAAGTAATCTTTCTTCTTTTTCATTTGTTTTGTTTTATATATCTTTTGTATGGAGGTCGGGACTCTTACTACTATCATTTCATGGTTTTAATATTTTAAAATGTGCCTTGTATGGAAGATTGGCCTTGATAATGACTTCATACATACATGGTCCAATGCAATTTAACATAATAAGAAAACAAAAACAAAAACATTATTAAAAGATTAAGAGATGCATAATATATTAAATAATACACTATGCATGTTCATTAAAACTTAATGAATTTGTCTTTGATTTAAACTCATTCTATTGTTGCTTACATAAGCATACGACAAGGCTTGCTTTTTTTTTTGTTTGATTATTTTTGCTTGACTATGTTAAATATATATTTTTATTAGGCATATGTTCTTGACAATTTAATTCACTCCTTCTCTTAGATAGTTTCAAGATCAATAATTGGTATTAGAGCTAGTCTCTATATCATAGGTTTACCACTTAGAGTCAATTCATGACTTATCCTTTTCCCTTATGTTACCTAAAAGGTGGTAACCTTTCTTAGCCTCTTATCTTTAATGACACTAAATATAATTATTTGAAAAATGAAACTATAATTTACCTTCAATGTCATGACTCCAAGATATGGCATATTGTCTCCTATAGCCTTAGAAGAATTACCAAAACCAAAGAGGGGAGAACTATTAACAAACCTAATAATGATTATACTTCTCAAGACATCAAAATCTAAACTTCATTCTAAAGTCTACTATAGGCTTTTTTGTTCCTCAACTATTGATGAGTATAAACAAGTCTCCTCTTACAAAACAACCAAAGAAATTTGGAACAACCTTATGGTTTCACATAAAGGAACCATCCAAGTTAAATACAATAGGATTAATATTCTTATGTATAAATATAAAATGTTTGAGATGAGTGTGAGGAAATTATTGCTGAAATGTATGTGAGATTCATTAATATTTTTAATACTTTTAGAAATCTCGAAAAAGAATATTGACAATGCAAAATTTGATAAAAAGCCACTTCAATCATTCCTAAAATCATAAAACTTGAAGGTTATTGCAATTTTGGAGTCAAAAGATCTCGGTACTTTACCTTTGAATAAACTAGTGGATTCATTACTTATGTATGTTATGACTTTTACATAGAAAGTTAATGAGAAAAAGAAGAACATGATGTTTAAGTCCTCTAACTTTGTTGTTGAAGAAATTAATGATGATGAGGAGGAAGACATTAACTCATATAATGTGCAAGGTGAGGAAAAACTTGTGATACTTGCTAGAAAATTCACAAATCTTATAAAGAAAAGAAAGCAAGCTGGTAGAAAGTCATTCAAGCATCTCACCAAAATTGATGGACAATAAAAGAAGGAGTTAGTTTGTTATGAACATAACAAACTTGGGCACATTGCATGAATTGCTCCAATAAGAAAAAAGGTAAAAGGCATACCAAAAAGTCATATAAAGCCATTTAAGACAAATGTATTAATTCAAGCAATAAATCTTAGGATGATGAGAAGACAAACATGTGCTTCATGGCCAAAAACAATGAGGTAAGTTTTAGGTATGATTCTTGTGATGATTCTTTAATTGATGAATTTTATGATACTCTTAAGCATATGAATATGGAGGTGCCTAAAAGGAAGAATATCAATGTTGATGTGAAGATGTTAAAGCAAAAGGTTAAGACCTTAGAAAGAAAAAATGAATCACTCATTCACAAGAGTGAAGAATTACAAGAAAGCATATAATGAAGTATTATCAAAGTGTAAGTGATAAACAAGATTATAAAGGAGAACTTTTAACTTAAGAAGAAAATTTCAAATCTATAAAATTCCTTCTCAAAGTTTGTGAAAGGGAAAGAAAAGCTTGATTCATTACTTGGCACTTAGGCTACTCAATGATAAAAGCATATAGGTTTTTAACCATACATGTCATTCATACAAAACCCAAATTATGGCTGCCCATAAGTAAACACCAACATATACATCATATTATGGTGTTTCAACCAAAAATTCATCTTTTATATAAGCTCATGCATCACATTTATGTAGAGCATCTTATGTTTATAATGTTTTGTCCAAAAAATCATCATTTATGCATGATCATGTATCATAACAACAAAGAGTCCATGCTTATAATGGTTTGACCAAGAGGTGTTCTCATGCATTACAACCTCACATATATAACTTTGTTCAAGCATCTCATGGATGTTCATTTCCTCATAAAAAGTATCATATTAGATGTTATTATTATGAAGAATTTGGCCATATGATTCATGCATGTAATATTAGAAAAAACATAAATGCCATGAGATATTTTTATGGTGGTGAACATGTCACCAAAATTGACCCTTAAGGACCAAAAAAGATTTAGATACCTAAAATTGGATGATTTTCATATAGATATCTTTAAAAGGCTAGATGAAAAGAAATAAGTGGTATATAGACAATAGGAGTTCAAGACATATGATTGACACTGTAGAAAAGTTCCTTTCCTTTAAAGTTATTGACAGAGAAAAAGTAATTTTGGGTAACAATGTCAAAAGTAAGTTAATTGATATTGAGAAGATTAATATGGAAAACTCTATTATTATTGACAATGTCTCTTTAGTTAAAGGCCTCAAGTTTAATTTGTTTAATATTAGCCAACTTTGTAATAATGACTACAAGATCTTGTTTGAACCCAATGCATGTCATATTACCAATTAAAAAACAAACAAGACTTTTTTTTATCGCAAATAGATGTAAAAACATTTTTGTCATTAATCTTCATTCTTTTACTAACCTAAATGTCAAGTGTTTAAGAGACTTGAATATGACATAGGTGCTTGGGACACAAGAGCTTAAGACTTTTATCCAAATTATAATGCCACAGTCTTATAGAGAGGTTACCCAACATGAAATTTGAAAAGAACAAGATTTACAATGTGTCTTAAATGAGTAAGCAAGTAAAAAATTTTCTTTTTTTTAAAAAAAAAATCAAAACGGTATTATCCACCTCAAAACATCTCTAATTATTGCATATGAATTTATTTGGTCCATTTAAAATGTCTACATAAGGCAATAAGTATTATGCATTTGTCATAGTAATTGATTACATTAGGTTTGCATGGATTTTATTTGTTACATATATGAACAAAACCTTGAAAGCCTTTGAATGGCTTTGTAGGCAATTGAAAAATAAGAAAGGATGCATTATCACATTAATTAGAAGTGATCATAAGGTTGAATTTAAGAATGAGGGCCTCCAAAAATTTTGTGATGTCTAAGAAATTTCTCATAATTTTTCAATCCAAAGAATGCTTTAACAAAATGTAAGGGTTGAATGCAAAATTAGAATCTTACAAAAGATAGCTTAGACCATTCTTAGTGAATTTAGCTTGCCTAAATATTTTTGGACTAAAATTATCCATATGACATGTTATGTATCAAATCACGCTTTAATTCATCACTTATTCAAAAAGGATCCCTACGAGTTATGGAATAAGAGAAGACCTAGAATTAATTATTTCAAAGTATTTGGTTGCAAATGTTTCATTTTGAAAATTAAAGATAACCTTGAAAATTTTGATTTAAAAACCAATGGATGTATCTTTTTAGGATACTCTTTAACTAGAAAAGTAAAAAGATTTTCAATAAAAGGTCTTTAGTAGTCGAAGAGTCCATGCATGTAAATTTTAAGGAAGCAAAGCTTTTTAACTTGAGAAAGGAGAATGGTTTTTATGATATAAGTACAATTTAACAAGTTAAAGATGTTACTTAACTAATACCTCAAGCGAGAAAGCACAACATCATGGTAAAAACATTGAAATAAAACCACTTAAAGCAAACACATTAAATTTAAAGAATTCTAATAGATTGCAAAATGTGATTTAAAGGGTGCTAAAAGAGTGGAAATATGCTAATAAATGATTCTAGGATCAAATTATCAGTAATATATCAATCCCCCTAAGACAAGATCATCACTTAGGAAATCTAACACCAATATTGCACTTATTTCTCAAATAGAGCATAAACATATAAGATAAGCATTGATTGATGAGTATTATATACATGCTATGAAGGATGAGTTGAACCAATTTAAAAAGAACCAATTGTGGACTTTAGTTCCTAGACTTAGATGCCATCTTATCATTAAGACTAAGTAGGTTATTAGAAATAAGTTAGATGAGAGTGGGAAAATAGTGAGGAATAAGGTTGGAGTTGTTGTTAAGGGATATAATTGAAAAAAAGGGATAAATTATGGTAAAACCTTTGCACCCGTGGTTATGTTAGAAGTTAGTTGCATCTTTCTTATGTATGCATCTTTCATGAACTTTAATTTATATCAAATGGATGTATAAAGTTCTTTCCTTAATGGTTTTATTGTGCAAAAAGTATCTATTTAACAACCTCTAGGCTTTAAGAGTGTTAAATATTTTAATCATGTTTTAAAACTCTTTAAAGCCTTATATAAATTAAAACAAGCTCTTTGAGCTAAATATGAGTGGCTTAACTCATTCTTCATTGAAAAAGGCTTCACAAATGGTAAGGTAGATATCACTTTAATCACAAAGACAAAAGGTAATGAACTTTTAATTTTACAAATTTATATTGATAATATTATTTTTGGTGCCACTGATGATTTTTTGTGTAATAAATTTAAAATTCAAATAAAAAAGGAATTTGAAATGAGCATGATGGGAAAAATTAGTTTTTTCCACGATTTACAAATCAAGCAATCCTTAAATGTGATTCTTATCAACCAAATAAAATACACAAAAGATATTTTGAAAAAGTTTGGTATGGACTCGAAGTCTTATAGCACACTTATATTGACATCACCTAAGCTTGATAAAGAAGAAAATGATAAGAAAGTAAATGAAAAGCAATATTAAGGTATGATTAAAAGCTCATTTTACCTTATTACATGTAAACTTGATATTATGTATGATGTTTGTCTTTATACATATTTTAATCATCACTTAAAAAGTTTCATTTTTATACATTGAAAAAGGTATTATGTTATATCAAAGGGTTTACCAATTAAGCCTATGGTACCCTAAGGATAAATTTTTTGACTAAGTTGGTTATTTAGACTTAGATTGGGTTGGTGATAAGCTTGATAGAAAAAGTACTATCAGTGCTTGCTAATTTCTAAGAGGTGTAGTAGTTCCATGGTTTAGTAGGAAGTAGAGTTTTGTAGCACTTTTCATGGCTAAGGCTGAGTCTGAGAACCTTAGAGCAAGTAGTTGTTGTTTTAGGTTAAGCAAACCCTTGAAAACTTCAAGTTGCACTTTTCTAAAATGATAATCTTTTATGACAATAGTAGCACCATTAATCTCACTAAAGATCCCATTCATCATTTTAAAACTAAGTATATAAGTCTAAGAAATCATTTTATTAGAGATTATGAGCTCAACGAAGATATGATTCTTAAGTTTATAGGGATAAACAATCAGCTCATTGACACCTTTACAAAGCCTTGAAGTGAGGATAGGCTCTTAAACATTAGATGACATTTATTCATGGTAGATGAGTCCTAGGCTCTTATGTTTGCATTTTATATGTTTTAAGTATTATTTGCTTAATTGATTGATATTTGAGGCGTGCTTTGATTACTTTTGATTGTTTTTATGTGAGAAAATATTTTTTAAAAACATTCAACCCTAAGGAAGCACATAACTTGTTTTTATGGTCAATCAACCAAAATTTTTTGCACTAATTAGTTAGTGCAATTCTTTGCATGGGTTAGTTAGTGCTATTTTTTAGCTTAATTGATCAACGATCATCTTGTAACAAAAACTCAAAACCCCTATTGCCCAAAAACCTAGTTGTTGGCATCCATTCCCAAATTCTCCAAAATCTTTTAAAAATTATCAAATCATTCAAATTCAACCAAAGTTCCTTTTAAAATTTACTAATTTTCCATAAATCATAACACCCATCCTTCTATTTAATCAACTTTCTCCTCCCTAAGGCAATATGAAGAGGAAACGACAAGTTTCCAAGAAGAAATCCTTTTAAAAAGAGAGAACCCAACAAAAGAAGTCATCATCACCATTGCCAAAGAAGATGTCATCTCCATTGTTAGAAAGAGACCCAACATCTATTTCTTTACCATGAATGGTAAGACTTATCTTGTCACCACCACCATTAAATCCTATCTCACCCTTATAGTTATCTCCTTGCTTGCTAAAGTAGTCTTGGTCTCCTCCTCCTCACCTAAATTGGCTTCACATTAACCCAAAACCTTTTTGCCTAATGTTGATTTGGTTGAACCCCAAATTAATGAAGATGATGTAAACCAACCCTTTTCTCTAAATGGAATAGCTTGCTCTCTATTGAGGTATTCCACTTTCAAATTTGCCAATGCTAACGCTTTAAGAAATTTGAAGAGAAATTCAAGAATACAAAAGTGTTGGCTAGAAGACCTATTGAGGATGCACCGAAAAATGTCTTTATTGCTCAAAATTTTCTAAATGGATTTATTGCACAAAGTTGGTTGAATTCTATCAATTTGAACTGTGATTACCATCTTGATATAGTGAAAGTATTTTTTGCCAATATTATGGAATATTTTGATGAAAGGATAGTGTCATAAGTTAATGGGACTAATGTTGTGCTGACACCAAAGATTGTAGCTGACACTTTTTATGTTTCTTTTTGGTGGTGAAGTGAATTTTAACAGAGAATGGCTTGTGGCTAATTTTTTTGCAATTGAACAGTTGAAAGTTATTTTGAAAGGCAAAGTTGAAGATGATGGAAACATCATTTTCAAAAACGGTGAGGACCCAATTCTAACTAGTTGAAAGCACGGGAAGGTAGGTTCTTTGCTGGTCACATCATGAGTTATGCAAAGATCATGACAATTACTATCTCTTCAAGAAGTTGGAACTTGGAGAATTTGTTTTATGCTAATAAGTGCCTTCTTTCTTGTGTGATTAAAAGGGAACCCTTTAATTTTCCTAAACACATTTTGAAAGTAATTGGGTAGGTCTTTGCTGAAAATCTTAATTTCATTCCTTAAGGTATGGCTCTCTCAAAGATATTAAGAAAGCTATCAATGCATGATGGTGGTGAAATGGGTATATATGTGTCTAATCACACTTTGATGAGTACTGGGACACTTGGTCAGATGGATCTTATGCTAGTTGATGGAGCTTATTAGCGAGCGCCACCAGGGACAGCTCGAAAATCAACCAAAGGGTGTAAGTCACAAGCTCTAGACATTAGTGAAATCAAGTCAAATATTAAGGAATTGCAAAATGATGTAACTGAAATGCGAGTGGAGCTATGAGAGATCAATTCAACAATCCAAGAATTTAGAGATGATTTTTCTTTTTGGCTTGAAATGGTTCACCATGGTGTTTCGACATATAAGTAGCTGATTTCTTTCTTCTTCTTTTTATTTTATTTATTTTATTTTATTTTATATGATGCTGAAGGGGGAGAAGAAAGATTGACTTGACCTTGACCCATTTTTTAACTTCCCCATTCTTCTTTTTATTTTATTTTATCTATGTGGCTTTAAACTAAAGCAATAAACAAGCCTTGAATTTCACTTTCCATATGTTAAGTTGAAATATTCTTGGAGCCTATATTGATAGAAATGACTATAAGTTGGTATATTTGAATTATTTTTCTCCATATGGTAAGATTGAGATTATGGCAGAAGGTTTGGCTCCTAACTTCTTTATTTGATTGGCTCATGTTACTAATGTTTTAATTTAGATTGTACAGCTCGCTCTCTTTATTCTACAAGTTATTATTTTTCAATGAGTTTGAAGTTTATGGAAATTCCTTTATGGTTTTGTATAAGGAAAGTTCTTTTATGCATTGTTGGAGCTCTCTCACATGGAAAAAAGATCACAATGGAGCCACATTAATTCTCTTGTGCTATCAAATTTCGAAAATTCTTCTTATATAGAAAGAGTTTCGAGTGTGACGAGCAAGGATGATATCTTAGCTCATTTTTGAAGATCCTTTGCTGGAAAATCTTTCTGGAAATACTCTTTTCAAGGTTTCAGGAGCAAATATGGGAGCTCTACGTGATTGGACGAGCGGATCCATTTATTGCCACGATCAGCCAATGCTAAAAATGGAAATAATCAAGCAATGAATCCAGAATACCAGCCAGCTCTCCAAATGGAAGTTTCTACTACATCAAACGACTAGAAGAGTTCAAGGTTGTATAAATTCATTTTGTAATACAACTTTAAAAACTTTCTTCTCATTTTATCTTGTATGCTCTAAGATTTAGAAAGAAAAAGAGGGGAATATCTTTGTGTAAGAGCTTAGAAGTTTAAAGTGAGAAGTGAAAGTGATCCAAGTGTGTGAAAAGTGAATGTGTGTGCTCAAGAAAGTTGTGGAAAGTGTTGTAAGAGAGGTTGTTGGACTTTTGTGTGTGTGTGTGTGTGTGTGTGTGTGTTATTATTCTCCTCCCGGTTGAGGGATTTCAATGGTGGATTCAAACTCTTAAGGTGGTAACCTTATGAAAAGGATATAGGTTCAAGAGAACTTAACCTCTATAAATTGTCGCGTTTTACTTCTCTCTTCCTTGAACTCATTTTATTGTTGCTCACATCTACACACAACAAAGCTTGCTTATTTATCTATGTTTGATCATTTTTGCTTGCACACGTTACACAAGTGTTTTTTTTTTCTTTTTTTTGACACGTATCCTTGACTACCCAATCACTCTCCTCCCTCTTGGGTAATTATGGGTACCAATAGTTCTGAGTTCCAACCCCTGTCATCCAAATGCCATAAAAAGATGCATAGATATATATATATTCCAAAAATTTTCCCATACACATAATCATCCTTTTTTCCTTCTATAAAGTTTCCTTTTTACCTAGCTATTTTCTTTTTCTCACAAGCATTTTTTTTTTCCTCCAGCTAGAGTTCAAGGTTTGACCATAATCAATCGAGATTTAACCACACCATGAACTGGCTCAATCTCCTCCATTGTGATTTGAATTGTAGCCAGAGAAAAATTCAGTGCGATAGAGGTTTGGAATTTTTATCGGCTATTTTGACATGGTAATTGGACCAAATCATACATGAATTGCCGATTCACAGTAATCTAGAAAAGTTACGAACTACCAATAAAGAAATCAAAAAATAAGAAAAATTTACTTATCAAGTAAAAAAAAACTCTAGTTATATTATGTAAGTAAAACTTTTTTTTTTTTTTTGAATTGCTTTACGTAAGTAAAGTATAATTTAACATAATAGGTTACTGTAGACTAGGAGGACAACTCGTTTGAATCAAACAAGACATGAAATTTTTTATATAAATTATTTAAATTTCACGAATTAATTAAACTAAGATTCACTATGTAACAATCCAACACTATAATTTTAATTGAGGCAACTAAAGCCTCTCAAGTGGATATGTCTACGAGAAGGAGAAGAAAGAGAATATTGACAATCCAACCTACGACATAACCCTGGAAGCAGGAATGACAAGAGAATTTCGAATATATGGTTGGTTAAATACATAAATCGAAAGAGTCAATCAGGTTTTTCTTTTTCTTTTCTTTTTTTTTTTTTTTTTAACAATAGAATGGTTTTATTCATAGTATCCTAGAAAACCAAGGATACAAAAAAGCCATTTACAAGACCTTACAAGGATGCATGTACTCAGTGTAACTTCAAATTAAAACTAATATATGTCTTATCTTTGTACATTTCAAGTAAGCAATTTACCATACCTTTCCTGCGCCTATAATCGAAACTCTCCAAGCAACAATCATCCAAAATAAGTCTTAAGAGAACGACATTTGCCAAACCTGCCAGCTTCTAGTAATAGCATGACAACAACCAACCAATAGCAACAAGAACTAAACAATAATGGATAGCAAACTGGGAAGAAATGAACCAAAAAAAGATATACTATACACAAAGCAACCCCTCTTAAAAAGATCAACAATAGCACTTACCCTTGTTAAGCGACCAACTTATAATCAAAACTCTCTAAGCAACATGTACACAAAATTAGGCCTAAAAGACAACTATAGTAGCAAGAGTAAAACAATAGGCAACAATTTGGATAAAAATGAACCATATTGTACAATAGCAAACCTTACTACCAAGGTCAATAATAACACTTAATGTGTGTTTTAGTAGTTAATGAGTTGGTTGCTATTTAAACTCATAATGGATATTTCATACATATAATTTTATTGACAAAGACATTATTTATCTTTAATATTATTTCTATGAATGATTTAATTATTAGTAAACTCTAAAAATAAAGTTTATGAAATAAATATATTTTACAAAAGTAATTCTAATTGAATTATAATTATGAAATGCATATTATATCAAAATATTGTTCTTAAATAATTCTAGTTTATATGCTATTAAGATTTGACATTAATAGGGTTATGAAACTAGCATATGTTATATTCCTTTCTTATGAAAGAAGTAATTGATCTCATAGACTAAAAAATAAGGATAATTGAACAAATATATGAATGCTTGTTAGATGGATAGGTTTCTAAATTGATATGCTATGAGAATTCATAAATTGAACATTACTTATATATGTGGAATTACTCATATGACAGTTATATAAATGATCCTTAAATTTGAGATCATTAAGGTATCTAATACAAGAATTACTATACTTTGATCTAATTTTTGAGTTGTCCTAATTAAGGATCGTCTTGTAAGGGCTTGCATTAGGCATAATATAAATTATATGGAGATAGTTGAATGATCAATACAAGATTCATCACCTTAAAGTAATCACAAGAGAACGTTTCACTATTCTCAACATATATTAATTTAGAAAATTCCTTAAGTAAGATGGAATGAATATTCATAAACAATTATAATCACATTTATTTAATCAATGATCTATATTTGAAAACAAATATTATTAGATAAAATAAAGTGGATATTGATTCTATATTTTATATCTAATTGGAATATCAATATAATACAAGAATTAAATTATATTAAGAGATTATACACTGAAGGGATATGTCAAACTACCTTTTAATAGTCCTAACATTTAGTTGGTTATGACTCATAAGTAGATGTCATTCATAATCTATGAATATAAATTGATTAAGTGGTAAATTAATAATAAATTAAAGGACTTGAATTTATTTAATCCTTTAAGATTATAATTCATATACATTACTAACATATTAAAATCCTAATGAATCTTACATGTAAGAAAAATTGTGAATATATAAAATGTAAATCAAGTTGAATTTGTTTGAAAGGTTTATGAAACCTTTGAGGTGAAATATGGCATATTGAAAACACAAAGACTAAAAGACAATTTATCATAAATTAACACAAGTCTCCTAATTAAGGTTCAGGAGTCAAAATCTCAATAAATACTCTAAATAATTGACCAAAAAAAGACTAAACCTAGCACAATAAAAGAATTGTTTCCAATTGTCAATGTTAAAGCTTAAACATTTGGACAATGGTGAGTTATGATAATTCACCAAAAGGGTTAAAAGAAGAAGAATTTCTTTCTTCTACACTAATTTTGTAGTCATATATAACAAGTACTAAGATTCACTCTTAAGGATTTTAAAATCTTTACTTATATTGTGTATTTATTTAATAAATATCTTTATAATTGCTAAAACACACTTGGCATTATCAAGCAATGACTTAATCTAAAGCCAATAGAAAAGAAAAATATATTTATTATACTTAAAGTCATAGCTATGTAACAAATGCATCTATTTTAGAGGTTGCTATTTTAGCCATAACAGCCATAAAAGTGTTACTCTCCCTGGGGTTTTATACAAACTGAACCAAAACCTTAAGTTTTTGTTTTACCTCATTAAAGATAGAGATATATCACTATACTCTTACTTTTAAATTGTTCAACCAAGACACCTCTATGTTGGATCACTTTCAACAATAAGTTTTGTCTATCCTACTCCCTTTCATTGCCCCTACAACATAACAATTTCTTTAATGGATAGTAACTTAACCTCCTTAATGTTTGATATTCTTATATGCTTAAAGAAAATGAAAATTACCTTGCCATCATGACCTTTTAGTATGCCTTAGCTTCTCACCACCCTTATAGTGCCAATAATGGAAGCATTTGTATTAAACTTGTAGCAACCCATTAAAGGAGCCCCTCATTTCACTCTCCCCATAAAAGCCATCTTTTCCTTTTTGATAGCAATGTTAGAAACGTTAAACATAAAGTCATTAATTGAGTAAGTATAACCACTTTATCTTCTTTTTATTCACCATATCATTCTCACTTAAATTAAATCACAAATTTTCTCAATTATGAAAGGTTTCCTTATTGGTTTATAAGGCAACTCAAAGAATGAATTGGAACTAATTAGTTTGGTCACCTAGCCCTCAATCAATCCTAACTTTAAAGAAAGATAACAAAATGAACAATAATCAAATAATAAAATGAGCAATATAAATAATTAAAAGTAAAGAGAGATAAAGGAAAAGAGATCAAACATAGTGATTTATAAAGGTTTGGTTATTCTTTAAGTTTATGTCCTCTTCTCAAAGTCACCACCTTAAGAGTTTTTAATCTACTATCACAATATTATTCCTTAGGTGAAGATCAAACCCTTTACAACGTTGCTTGTTAATCCAATGTTATGCTCACCAACAACTCTACTTGTCAATCTAATGCCAAGCTCACCAACAACTTTACTTGTCAATCTAATGCCAAGCTCACCAATCACTTTATTTGTTGATTTGGTACCAAGCTCACTAACAACTCTAATTGTTGATCTAGTGCCAAGTTTACTAATCACTCTACTTGTTGATCAAGTGCAAGCTCACCAATCACTTTTGTTTTTTTTTTTATTAATCTAATACAAGCTCATTTTTACAATATTAAGTCACTTAACCTTGAATACAAAGTCTTATAAAGCTTTTTTACAAAATCAAAATATTTTTCTCTTTATGGCATTATGTATTGTCTCTTTATTTTAATTTATCAAGGTATATCTTTATTTTTTTCTCAAAGCATTTAAGGAACTTAGCCTTGTTTATAAACAATCAATAAATAGACATTTATGTCACACTAGCTATTATGATTAAGAATATTTTACTATATAAAGAGTAAATTTTAATCTATACCAAATTTATAAAGTTTATTTATGAGACATTAGTTAGTTGTTATATAGCTTTAGTTAATTGATCCAAACTCTCTAGAACTTTTCAACTTTTTTCTCTTTTGTTACATTGGTCTGGTTAATTGATTTAAACTTTCTAAAGCTTTTCAACTTTTTACATTTTTATCATGTCATTCTACCATAACAATCAATCTAGTTGACTAATTTAAATCTCTATAACTTTTCAGCTCTATGCATAACACACTTTTATATGTCTAGTCGGCCACAGTAACTAGTTTGGTTGACTGATTAAGACTTTTTGAAACTTTTTAACTTTTTTATGTCTTCCTATTGTGCTTGATTTCTTTTCTTTTTTTTGGATAATCTCTTTCAATCTCAATCAAAAGCATTTTCTTTCTCTTACATAATCTTTTCATATTCTTTTTAATGATCTTAATCAAATTCAAACTTCTTTCTTTAGTAATTTCATTCCTTCTTTTCAACTTTATAACTTTTACTTTCTTTAGTAAATTAGACATAACTTTATCTAAAAAATCCCAAATCATGTGTTTTCTTTTATGTTAAAAACCAAACTAAACTATCTTTCTAACCATATGTAGCTTATTATCTAATTTAGCTTCAAATGTCTGTAATGTTTTATAAAAGTTGACTAATGTAATCTGTCTTGATAGCTTTAACATGGTTTAGTATATGGGTTATATCTTCCTCCACAAATCTCAACTTAATTCATAACTAGTGGCATCAAAGACTATACATGTCTAGCTTTCTAACCATGTATGTTCCATCATCTAGTTCATCTTAATTTGAGTACACAATCCATCCAAAATTCATTGTATCTAGCTTTTGGAAGTTGATAGATAGTTAGCTCACTTCTCTTCTTTTGCTTGTGTTGCTTCCTTCCATACTTATGTGTTTATGTGATTCAACCTTTCCACTAATCACAATGAGACAAAAACATAGCAACACTCAATACTTTGTTATCATCAAAATACAATATGAAACCATAAGGCTACAACAATCTCTCCTTTTTTTTTTTTTTTATGATGACAAAAAAATGATACAAATAAGAATATAAACAAATTTGACAAATTGATGGATTAACATACTTCTCTTTTTTTTTTGTTAAAATAAAAAAAAAAGTGTCTTAATCAAAAAGGTGTCATAATTTTCCCTTTAATATATTAAAAGACTTATTTCCTATTGTCAAGCAAACACTGAACTATCAAGGTACATATATCACAAAGATATAAGAACATAAAGGCATATGCATTAAAATGCTTCTCCCCATAATACATGCTAATATGAAATATTAGATAATCCATGCAGGAGTAACTATCATCCTCTCCTTTAATTATAATATATAAGAGCAATATGGCATAAAACATGTAAGCACTTGAAAAAGATACTTAACCTATCACATAATGTAATCTCATACTCCTTTTATGGCTATGTAACTCATCACATCATGTAAACAAGAAATGGGGTAAAGAATACTACTTAAGCATACTCTTATTGCATTTATCCTCATTAAACCTATTTAATGTAGATATTGGTGTACTATAAAGATTGGAATTAAGCATGTCAAAACTTCTTGGATAGTTCTTTCATATTCTTTGTCTAATTGAAAATTCCATTTGGACTTTCCTTTTAAAAATTCCTTATCTATCATGAATAAGCTTTAAAATTGGAAGGTTGCTTTATATAAACTTCTAATAATCTACTCCTGGAAAGTTTCTCCAACACACTTATATTCCTTTTAGCAATCTTTGAGTCACTTAATTGATACTGCCCTCCTTTGGTACATGGATTCATTTGCATCAGAAAATATTGTTGTTGATTTGTATTCTTGATGCCCTTGCTTTTTTAATATATTATTCAAGCCAATGTGATCATCTTTCCTTTGATTCCTTAAAGTAGGAAGATTATAGAGATTTCTTGTAGTAGAATTCTCCTTAAATACAAACAAAACATAATGAAGTTGTGCTTTTGGTATCCAAATTATTTGGATCCATGGGGTTAAGCAATATTACTAATCAATCATAATGGCTCCCCTTAAATCATGCAAGATAATATGCAACTTGCACACTAGAAATCATGCATGATCCTAAAGATAGAGCATGTGACACAAATATATACATGATGGCTTTATCATAACTATGAATTCAAGCATATACCATAAGAATAACATATAACCACGATGACATTAATCATGTCTTCAAAAAACTAATCAACTATAACAACTATGTCATCTTATAAGCCAGCAATGAACCAATCAACTTATTTAATTCTAACATGTTTAGATTTTTAGATTCTGATATATTAATTACCTTAGGATTCCAAAACTCTAGTAGTAATCTTAAAATTTTCTTTACAAGATGACTTAACTCTTAGTCCTTCCAAAAGTTCTTAAGTGGATTGATAATATTAGTAAACCTCATGTACATCTCAGAGATCATCCTAATGCTCTTTATCTCAAAGAGCTTATGCTCATACATAAGCAAGTTAATCTTTATGTCTTTCACTTATGTTATATTCTTGTAAATAACTTTAAGGTTGTCCTAAATCTCCTTTGTCATTTGACACGAGGAAATTTTGTTATATTTAGACATTTCAACTATAATGAAGCATGTAAATAGCTTTATAGTTAAGAGTTTTAAATTTCTTTTCCTTAATGGTAGACATAATCTCTTTCCCATTAATGCTTACTTTTGGGGTTTTTTTAGGGCTACTTTTAACTATTTTCCAAAGTTCATAGTCATAGGATTAGATATACATAATCATTTTGTCTCTCTAGTAATTGCAATTGGAACCATCAAATATGTAAGGTCTGAGGATGTTTCCACTTTTAACATGGCACATGGGTGCAAGGGATGTCATATGTTAGTTTTGGGAGGTTAGGCCTATAAAATAGAAATTGAATTGATGCCACTTATTAGTCCTTAAGGTAACCCAAAAAATAAGTAGATTAAGTTTAATCAGTTTGGTTGTTCAATTCCTATTTAATCCCAATTTTAAAAAGAAATAATAAGATAAACATTAATTGAATAATAATGCAAGCAATATAAACAACTAAAAGTAAAAAGAAACAAGAGAAGAAAGATTAAACACAAGGATTTATAAAAGTTCGACTATTTTTTAAATGTATGTCCTTTCCTCAAGGTCACTACCTTGAGAGTTCTTAATCCACTATCATAATATTTTTCCTTAGATATGGATTAAATCCTTTACAACTTATTGATTTGACATCAAACTCGTCAATAACTCTATTTATTGATCTAATGCCAAGCTTATTAATAAGTTTACTTATTGATTTAATGTCAAGCTCATTAAACATTATACTTGTTGATCTGATTCCAAGTTTACCAATCACTTTACTTATTGATCTAATGTAAGCTCACCTTTACAATACTTAAGACACTTGACCTTAAACACAAAACTTTACAAAGGTTTCTTACAAAATTAGAATATTTGTCTTTTTAGAGTGTTACACTTTCTTTTGTTCTTTTGATCTATCAAAGTATATCTCTTTCTTTCTCAAGGTATTTTGCTTTATTTACAGATATTCAATATATAGTTGTAATGATTAAAAATATCTTATTATATAAAGAGTAATTTATAATTCAAACCAAATCTAGAGAGTTTGTCTTTAAGGCATTAATTGATAGCTAGATAACTCTAATTGATTGATCCAAACTCTCTAAAACTTTTCAACTTTTTGCATTTCAATCACATTAGTCAATTAACTAGTTGACCAAACCAAATTTTCTAGAACTTTTAATTTTTTACACATCTACTATATTGGTCGACCATAATAATCAATCTAGTTAACCAACCTAATATCTTTGTAACTTTTCAGCTTTTAACATAACACTTTTTTGATCATCCAATCAATCAATTAAGACTTTTTGGAACTTTTTAGCTTCTTCGTCTCTTCCTTTTAAACTTGATTTCTTTCCTTTCTTAGCACAATTTCTTTCAATCTTATTTTGAAAAAAAAAATTCTTCCTTTTCCACAATCTTTTGATGTTCATTTTGATGATTTTATTCAAATTCAAAATTATTTCCTTTCATTTAACAATCTTAGTCAAACTCTTTCCTTTTTTTCAACCATACAACTTATACTCTCTTTAGTAAATTAACTATAACTTTCTCTACAAATTTTCAAATTAAGTGTTGTCTTTTATGTTGGAAATTAGACTAAAATATCTTCCCATTTATGTGTAGCTCATTATCTAATCTGACTCTAACTATTTATGATGTTTTATAGAATTTGACTAATGCAATTTGCCCTAATAGTTTTAACAGGCTCTAATATATAGGTCATATCTTCCTCCACATATCTCTAGTTAATTTATACTTGGTGGCTTTAAAAGCTAAACAAGTCTAGTTTTCTAACCATGTATGGTTCATCATCTAAGTTATCTCAAACTAAATACACAACCCACCAAAAATTCATGACATCTAGCTTATAGAAGTTAACTAATGATTAGCTTATTTCTCTTCCTATACTTGTGTTACTTCCTTTCATACTTGTGTGTTTATATGATTCAACCTTTCTACTAATCACACTTAAGCAAACATATTAGCAACACTCAATGTGTTGTTATTTTTAAAACATAATATAAAACTTTATAATTGTAACATTCCCCTTAAAGATGGCTTCTTTCTTTACTAACCAATTAAACCGTGTGATCACAAAAAAGCTCATATATATTCTTTGATTTGAAGCACAAGCCCAAGCCTTCCCAAGATTCTTAAATTTTCTAAGTCAATAAAGACATAACACACTTCACCCCCAATTATCTTAAACATTCATACTAGAACTACCAAATAACCAAGTAATGTAAGAATAAATGGTTGTTTGTTTCCATTCTTGAGGAGCATATAAAGCACCAATTATGAGTAGTGCTCTCTAGTCAATTAAGCAAATATATCACCAACAGGTAGTTTTCCTAACAATAATTGCCAAACAAAAACCTCTACTTTGTAAGGAGTCAGGCCTTTACAAACATATTACCTTAAGTATATAAGGTATCTCTACTACTATCAAGCATGGCATAGAAATATTTCACTATGTAAGTCCCATTTTTTTTTAGCTTGCCATATAAGCCTATTATGCTTACCTTAAAAAAGAATATACCCATCAATAGTCTTTTGTAATTCATTATATTGCTCTAACTTTAGGTTAAAGAGATTTCTCCTCCATATTATTCTCCATTCCCACCTCTCATCCAATTGTTACCCAAATCTCCTAACAAGGCCTTTGTTATTGACAACTAAGACACAACCTAAGAGTCAATTAATTAACCTTTATAGTTCCCTTTAGTATAAATAAAGAAAATCTTACCTATATTATAAAGGTAAAAGTAAGAAGAATAGAGAAAATTTCAAATAGAAGATTGCTTAATTACATTAATCATAAAATAAGAACTAATTAATTACTTCTTTTAGTTTCTTTTTAGTTTTATTATTTTCAATTTTGGGACATGTAGCTCTTTAGCTCATAGAGAATCAACCTTAATTTTAATTCTTATTATAATTTAATGTCAAAAGCTTACTTGTAACTCAAATACTTTATTTATTTAAATATTTTGCTTTACTTTTTATGTCTTTCCCTTTTTTTTTATAATTTCTTTAAAAACATTAATAAAAATTCTAAAGTATTCTAATTTTTCTATAAAAAATAAAACCAATAGACTAAGACTATAACTTAAACTATAACTTAAACTATAACTAAAGCATAATCATAACTAAACTAGAATAAAAAACACCAACTACTTAGTTTAATTGGGAATCAAAATCAAACCCAACTAAAGTCAAGTATACTATATCCATGTAATAGGTCTCCCATAATAATTGACAACATGTGAAAGTGAAGCCCAATGTATTTATCCTAGATTATTGTTAGTCTTACTATATGCCTATAAATTCTATAAAATGAAAATGTATTGGTTGTAAGGTCAAAATTTAGAAATTGCAATGCAACTTGACTTTTTATCCTTATATTCTCCTTATATAGACAATGAGCTAGCAACTAACCAAAATGACCCTTTCTTGCCTTGAAAGGGCTTTTTTTTTAGGGTGTTAAGCATCTCTTGCACAAAAACAAAATGTTATGCATCCCCTTTATATTGCCAAGTTCAAAGGAAAAGGTGATAAAGGGGATTGATGTCTAAAAAGAAGTTGATTTCATTCAATATTTTATACCTAGGCTAGACATCCATCTAGAAAAGGCACATAGTCTCTTTTGAATTGAAACAGGAAAGACCTCATAACCTTACAACAAGGAATTTCACTACCTTATAAAAAATTTAAATTTGAAAAAAATATTTTTGATTCTTAAAAAGTGAGGACAATCAATCTACGTCTTTCCCTATATCCCTAAGGTTGCAAAATGGTACTTATTTAATTAGATTAATCCATATCCTTGTAAACTATTTGTATTCTCCTTTAATAAGAGCTTCTTAAATTTTATTTACAAAATTTGAATGTTTAAATTTTACTAAAAGTTTTAATGTCATTCATTTTAGTAAAAGTACTTGAAATTTTATTTAAAAATAATTATAATTAATTTTGTATTAGAATTAATAACCAAACTTTATCATTTTTGCCATTAGATAAGACAAATAAAGTGTTTTTATGTTATTTATTTATTTTAAAATGTGCTTTTTGATAGTTAATTAACTAAAATCTTTTACTATTTATAATTATATAAAATTTGGATGTTATAACCTAAGAATATAACTCGTTGATGTAACCTTTTATATTTGACAATCTTTGTGACCAAATTTTCATAAAGTTATAATAGATCATAGTTAAATAATTTCGTGGTCTGAATGTTTATAATTAAAATTTACAAACATATCATTGAGAAAATGTATAAAATGAGGTATAATATGACAATAATGGTGTGTTGGACTAAAAATAGTGTTATATTAGAAATGAAAAGGTTCCTTCAAGTTGTATATTCAATGTCACTCTCCTTAAGGCAAAATTCACTTTTACAATGATGCAATCAAATTATAATGAATTCTTTCACAGGATAAAATAAAGTATACTTGACACAATTTGCATTACTGATATCAAATTCTTGACAAATTTATATATTATTTAAAAATGCTTAATTAGAAAGCAATATACCTCTATATATTCTTTCCTTTTGATCAAAAGAGGGCCACCATATAAGGGTTATTTAACTAAAACATATGTCACTTGGTACCAATAGACATGACTCTTTTAACATGTATATTTATAAAAGAACATCTTTTTATAATCACTAAACAAACTAAAGGATATGTTTAATTTTCATTTTGAAAATATTGCAACAATCTCATATCATTTTCAAAATATTGAAAATATAATATATCATCTATAATTTTGAAAGTTAAATATATAAGTAAATCCATATGACAAATTGAACTTTTATATAATGAAAAATGTATTACAAACAAATCTAAATAATATGATAGATAAGTTTTGAACCAATTATTCTTATTAATAAGTTGTAAAATCAATTCATAAAAATTACTGTATAATATTATACCTACTCTTTTTAGTCAATTGATACATTAAGGTTATTGTGTGTATATTCTTTTCATAAATATTTTAAAACCAAACTCTTTAACTTATTAAAATAGCCTAAACATTCCACCTTTATATAAGCAGACTAAGGCCTTTATTATAAAACACCCTTTCAAGTTTATTAAGAGTTTTAAAAATTCATCAACCCAATTTAACTGTGGACACCAAATACTATATGACCTTGGGATAGATTATATAATACTTCAATCATGCTAATGTTGTACTTTGACTAATTAAACTCAAGACTTAATGTTATATCAAGTATTGAGTTAAGTTTTCATCATAGATAATTTGTAAGTATAGGCTTAACCCATCCCCCTTAATGCCTAGTTTGCTAAAACTCTTGTCAACTCTTTAATCTCATTAACTAATCATTATATAATAACCACAAACATATGCACTTTTTGCAATTAACATGTCTTTGCAAGTATTTTGTATATAATGTGGTGAATACCATAATCATTAAAAACTAACTTTGATCAAGAAGTTATCATACTTTTTGTACTTTTGTTCACCTTAGATCATGAGTTTGAAACCCATCAGCTGCAACCTTTTATTTGTCAACTTTAAACTCCTTTTTAATTAGAGTTTAAATCTCATATATCACAACTTTTTAATTTTTGGTTAAATAACTGAAACGGTTTATCAATCACTAGTTAGAATAATTAACTATTAAAGTAGTTAGGACAATAGCGAAAATTTATCCATTCACTTAGAAAGACAGGGGTTCAAAACCCAACAATCATAGCGTTTCGCGCATCTTTTCTAAAAGAGAACTCTACAGTGACCATACCATTTCAAGGTCATGTGTTCGACGCTTTAAGAGTCACCCCTTTCAACCCTTTGAAACCTTGGATTCGAAATAACAGAGTAAATAAAAGTTGTAATAAGCTTATCAAGGGAACCACTTATAATGTAGCAGTCGCGTTTCTTTACTTTCAGACAATGGGTTGTAGGTTGGAAACCCGCCATTCCAATGGTCTCCATCTTTTTTCGTTAATTTCCCATTGGTGAGTTATATATATATATATATATATATATATATATATAATTGTGTAATTACCATCAGACGGTCAAATTGGTTAGTCTTGCATCCATTTGTCAAGGGGCAACTCCTAGTTTCAATTTTTAGGATGGGTGACTCCTCTTTTTTTTCGTTTTTAAAAGGACCCAACAATGTCATCTATTGGAATATATAATTCCAACGAGGGCTGTATTAGTTTTCCAGCCACAACCCTTATTTGGGTTTATTACAATAATTGCAGCCTTCTAACCGAAAAGAATGTTAATTCCTTAATCGTAACCTCTAACAGAAGGGAATTGCTCTTGAAGAGCCATAGGGTTTCATTGGCTGGAATTTATTATTACTTTTTTTTATGATAAAACCAAAGGAAATAATGTTTCCTTAAAGCAACCGTCGCCAACTTTGACCGAGCAATTATTAATGCCTTTCAAAGCAATCGCTGTCCCTTCCTTTAAGTGTCAAGGCTTTTTCCTTAATCAAATTATATCATAACTTGATAAGGAGGCATCACCTTGGCACATTTCCTTCCGAGTGCGATGTTGTGCATGCACTCCTCTAGTTATTTACAATTCCACTTTGCAATGCCATAATTTTTTATGTCTTTGAATAACCAAAAGTCACATATAAATAACTCTTATGCAAACTATACAGACCAAGAGTTACATTATGGTTTTTATATAACCACTACTATAACAACCATGCAGAAATCCAAATGAATTTCCATGCAATGCCAAACTAATGCACACACATATGCATATACCATTCTCATGCATGATTAACATAACAAACAATTATAACTATTTAAGCAATTAAACAAATTATGCCAAAGAGTTTTTCTTTCTCATTATTTCATCTTATTGTCACTTACCATTGGCCTATACAACAAGGATTTATAAATTCCTTAGGAGCCATGTTGAAACGGCCAACATGCCATTTCTTTTATTTTTCCTTTTCATATAATTGAGACTTATCTTTTGACCAAGGAATTGACAGTTACCTGGACCTCCCATTTCATAATCAATCTGCCCATTTCTTATGGCTTCCACTAAGCAGTTGTTGATTAATTATAGAAATATACAATTCCTATATTCCTTAAAGGTTTTTTTCTTTTTTCTTTTTTTTTTATAATGGACTAAACCCTTTCACGTAAAGGTATCTTAACCATTAATGGATGTCCCTATTGTATGACCGAAAGTCAAAACATAATGCCTTTGCACAAATTTTATTCACAAAGGCAAGTAAAATAACCATACATGAAAATTCTTGTGGAATTGTTTCTTTTCCGGATTGAACATACTTCCTCTTTTGTACATTAACTAAAGACTTGTCGCCTTTTTGTGTATGCATGTGCCGTAAAGGAAGCAAGACCTCGTTGATAATATAAAATATGAATATCATGGATCTTAAATACATAATTAGGAAGAAAAAATATACTTTAATCAAGTTAGAACTTAGTCGAACCTTTCTTTTCAAGTTTCACCAAGGTTTTTTCAAAGTTCTAACATGAATTAATTTTACCTAAAAATTATTAGACCAAAAATAAGGCTATATTGAAAATGAAACAATTTCTTCAATGTATCTAATGTCACTCTTCTTAAAATAAAATTGGCATTCATAATAATATAATTAAGTAATAGTGATTTTTTTTTTATAAAATAAAACAAAATATATTTAATTTTAGTTTATATTATTGAAATCAAAATTTTGAAGGATTTGTGTATTATCTATAATTATTTTATCAAAAAATAATATATTTTTGTATATTCTCTTCTTTTGATCAAAAGAGAACCACCTTATCTATAGTAATTCTTGGATTATTTGGAAAAAAAAAAGTCTTTTAGTAACAACATATAGGACTTTTTTAATATATCTTTTCATAAAAATATATTTTTTATATTAATTAAACAAATCAAAAAATATATCTAAAAGGCATTTTTAGAGCCCAAACAAAACCCAAATTAATAATCTAACTAAAGTTTAACTTTTGCTAATTAAACATTTCTTGTATTTAATCGGACAGTTAGAAAGGGTAGTTGAGATACTTTTTGTCAATGCTGGTTCAGGAAATTTAGGATTTTTGTCGCCTAGGTAAGTGCAATTTTGACTAGGATGCTTAAAAGGGAGACGTTTTTAATTATTTAGGCTTTGATCTAAAGATTGACAATGACACTGAAAAAGTTGGTTATAGAGAACCTGATATTTTTATCACCATTCACATTTTGGACATTGTTGTTTGTGGTATCACCAACCATTTTGTGTAAATCGTATTGAGTCTGCCATTCAATTAAAGAATTATGAAGAAATCGCCCTGCCATGCACTCGATCGAGAAATTGAAGTGAAGTAACTAGATAGCTAGAATGACGAGCTTAGTTTCTTAACTAAGCCGACAAAGTTAATTTTCTAAATTTTTTTCATTTTTGATTCCAGTATTGTAATTGTATGGACAAGAATTGAGCCGTACACGAGGTCCAGGGTTGCTACCAGTTTTAGGTAGTTAGGCAGAGGGCTCTCCCCATCTGATAGTCAACTGTCTGTTCTTGGCAATTGGCATGCATAAATGGTCTTGTAAAGTGGCAGAACACATCTCTCCGACTCTTTGCTTGCCTAATTTTTATGGGTGCCAAAACCAATGGTAAAGCAAGTTGTCACCTAGCCAAGGGCAGAAGTAGAACGTGCAGTAGCAATTTCTTTTTTTTCGGGGGGGCGAGGGGGAGAGGTAGAAAGCATTTGTAACATGAATGTATAATGAGCTGAAAATGTGGAAGGATAAAGTTGCCAATACATAGAATTTTGCGGCGCCAACCGGAGTGAAAAGAGCAGTCTTGTAAAACACAAAGGCGTTTCCATTACTGCTCGGCTCCCCTTTATTGCAAGGAGGTAATGGACGTCATGCCTTGTCCATGTGACGGCTGATTTGGACACCACCTCGCCCCCATTGAATTGGGTTAATTCAACGGGTGTATGGATGCCCATGAGGTTAGGGCATGGCCCTAATGTGGCCGACGGCGGAGACAAATTTCGGGACTCCTGCCACTGAGCTAGCTAGCTAGCTAGAGCTAGTTGTTTTTGGTGAATTTGGCGTCTCTGTGTTGTGTCAGAGTGCATTTTGTTTCAAGTGCCGGTCGCATAGACGTAGCACCACACATCACCACCACCCAGTTGCCTGCTTAGGCCTGAAGTGGTCAAATCACTTCACGGCTCACTCAGTCACTCCTTTTGGTGGAAGGCACTCATTCCACAACGTGATTATTCCAATTCCAATATCCCAGGAGAATTCAGGTGACATTTTGACGCAAGTGGGGATACACATATTGTGGTTCAACGCCTTGTTTCCATAAGAAATATTACTAGCTATTCCTTGAGAGGAATGCTTATAGTGTTCTGAAAAATAACCTAACAATTAACCAAAAAGAAACTCAAAAAAAATTTATCCTGCTAACATTTACACTAACAGAATCGTTATTAGAAAAAATGAATACATGCAATAAATAATTCAACTTCAAAATTTAGCACAAAAAATGATTTTATTTTCATTTTAATAAGTTGAGGATAATTTTACCTTTTTTTATAATATTTTTGTAATTATTTCTTTCTCTTTTCTTTTTTGAAATATTGTCAGTATTTTTTTATTTAAAAATAAAGGGTGTGAATTGTTATTAGAACTCAAATTTCTCAATAACAAAAGCTCATTAGCCTTTTTCTTTTCTTTTTCTTTTCTTTTTTTTTTTTTTTTGGGTTTTCTTTCCAAATAACGGAATAAGCTAGGCACATGAAACATATCTGCCTACATGGGACACTACATACTTTCTCCACGAACTTAATTGCATAATACTAGGACCATCAAGAAGGTGCCAAAGAGTGCTTATCATCCCAAGAAGGAATTGGTGGCTGCTAAAATTCATAGAAAAGCCCCGAATTGCGGGCAGAGAAAGTGAGAAGGAGGGCAGCGCGGCAGCAGATATGGAGTCGTGCGCAAACGACACGACGTGTATGCGCCCTGCACCATTTCACACCGAAAAGAAGGACTCTGTCCCGTCTTGCTTGTAGCTTGACGCGGAAATGGTACTGATTACAGTCGCATCGGTTTCCAATTCCAGCTCGATGGATGCCTAACTTTTGCGGCTATTTCTCTTTTCAACCTCAAAATGATCACAAGGTCTAAATTCGCAGCGAACATTAGTCTTGCGTTATGGCCACGCAATTCAACGATAAATGCCGAGGAGGAGGCTGCCATTAATTTAATTAAATGTTTTTGTTTTCGTGTTCTTCATGTCCGCAGTGGAAATCTCTCCTTGCACTTTTATTATCTTTAACCAAAATTTAGTCGGTGGATTGTGTAGATTTTAAATATTTATTAATAGATATTAATATCAGTTCGATTACGATATAAGGTGACATTTATTATAATTAAAGCACTTTGATTCTTTAAAAAAAAAAGAAAAGTTTCTGATGTATATAGTGAGAAAATATCTCTGTTTATGAGTACTTTTTGCATGTAATATAAGCACCCCCCCCAAAAAAAAGAGAGACACTTGACTAAAATTGTTTCTTCTGAATTGCAAAGTTTCCTCTTGTAATAATGTTCAAAACTGTATATATTTAAAAATATATGTAATCTATATATATTAATATTAGTGAAATTGAGATAAAATTAGTAAAATATTTATGTAACTATATTTGTTTAATTTTAAAAATATCTAAATATTTGATTTAAATTTTATTTTTTAATTTACATAATAACTACTTTATACTATTTTTTATGATTTTAATAGAATTAAAATTTTAATATACATTTAATTTACTCAATTTACTAACATATCTTACAATTTACCTAATTCTTATTCGTGATTTTTCATATATATTTAGAATTTATATAATACAAATACTTATAATTAAAAAAATAAAAAATAATTCTAAATTCTTCTTTTTTTGTTTGTTAAGAGAACAAATATTTTTAAATTCAAATTTTTTTCTTTAAAAACATACTCATAATTTAAATTTTTTTATTTCTCTTTTTATTTTTTTAAGAAAACTACTTTGAAATTTATTTTTTATTTTTTTAAAAAAAATATTCATAATTTAAATATCTTTTTATTTTTTTATTCAAATAAAATACAATTAAAAATTTATTTCTTAATAAATATAATAAACTCATTTATCGATCAAGTCTAATACTAGTATATTAGTATTGTCAAAGTAAAAAAAAAAAAAAGTTGATAATTCTAAATAATTGTTTGAGTAAAAAATATTTATGTGATAGTATTTAATTAATTTTATAATTTTTTATTTGATATTAATTTAATAATTAATTTATAATTTTTTTCAATAATTTAATACAATTAATATTTTAACCTACATCTAATTCTCTTTTTTAAACTACAAAATCAAGTATGTTAACTTACATTGTTTTTTTTTTATTGCTTTTTCTTAATCGAAATCAAATATGCCAACTTACATTGTTATTTTTCTAATTTTCCTTCAAAGTTGGTTATTGTTATTAATTATAATTTTATCTTCATTTTTTTTTCTTGTAAGTTTTTGTATTATATTGTAGTATCTAAAGGGTGAGTGTAAATAAGAATACACTGCATTTTCAAATATTTATGAGATTTTTTGTGTTATAGTATAATATTTTTTAAGACTACGTATCAATTCAAGAATGTTAGATTTTTTTTTTTTTTGTGAGTTCTTTCTATGACATTGTAATATCTCCAAAAAGTAAGTATCAATTCAAATCTATTAAAATTTGGGTATTTGTAAGTATTTTGAATGACATTATAACATCTTTTATTTGTTTGGTAATAAATATTTCTAATTTGTTTTTGTTAGTAGATGGAGGTTAAATGCCAAACTATGTAAAGCATTGTTTTCATTGGTTTTTTGTCAGATTTTTGTATTTTTTTTTTGTCCGTCTATTTTTGCTGGCTTGGCTAAGTAGCTCCAGGGTTGTATGTAAAACCTTTTAATCTGACCAACTTGATTAAAATCAAACTAAAATTGTTGAAATTATAAAAAGTAGATTAATTACAGTTTGTAATTTAAAAAAATAATGTATTTAATGGTTTAGCTACAGTTTTGGAAATCTAAAAATTATTAAAATCAAATAAACTATTTAATAATATTAAAATTTAAAATTATATGCTATAGAAATATTAACTACTCTAAAAAACATAACCACCTCCCCTGAATCTGAAACATCAATCCATTTTCATTTTTGTTTAATATAGTTAGTTTCATCGAATGGTTTATATAAAATAGGATTTTATTAATATTGTTTACATAATTTTTTTATTCAAATCTTTAAAATTTTTTAAAATTTCAACTAAACTAATATATGAGTGAAAAAAATGAGATTCATAAGAATAAAAAAAATTACTTTATTATATAATTTATAGTATAATAAATTTTTAAAGAAGTAAAAAAAAATTTAAATCATATTAATAATTATATATATATCAAACCGACTTAAACTGGACTAGCTACACCCCCTACCACAGAAGCTGTTTTTGTTGTGAGTTTTTTTTTATTGGTTTAATTAGATATCCTTCCAATTTTTTCTCTACTAAGTCCCAGCCGTAACCACAGTTAAGATTATCTTTTGATTAGTTTCAATACAGTGGCAAATCTTGAAAAATACAAATTACTTCATAGCAATTAAATAAAACTAACTCTATTATTCGAGTTGAGTTGCAAATATTTTTAAATATTATTTTATATTAAGAAATTTGTTTTGAAGAAAGTTAGATTAAAGAAAATAAAAAAAATATATTTTTACCATCATCCACAATCAATAATAACCAATAAAATATAATTTAAGAACCTCCTTTGCTATTTTTTAAAAGATTTACCATATTATTCCATAGTTTATTAATATATGGTTTCCATTACATGGTGTAAATTCAATCATCTCAATTTTTAAAAAAGACAAAAAAAAATTTCATTGGTAGCAAATGCATGTTTGTTTAACAAAAACATATAAATGTACAATAATTGTAGGAAAAAAGTTCAGATGAGTGAATAAATCAAAAAAATACCTAGAGAAAGTGGGAACAATGAAAATTTGACATAATTTTTCTTTCATAGCAAGACTATTATAAAAATACCTCTATGGTTGAACGTGAAAATTAGTTGCATACCTCCCAAAAAGAAAAAAAAAAACCAAAAAAAAAAAAAAAAAGAGCTGGAATTAAACAAGAGTCATGTCATCCTGTCATAAGATAGATTTAGGCTAGGGTATTGTGCCAATTTTAGATATTTGATTAAAAATATTAAATTGATAAAATGTGAAATTTTACCATTAATTAAATTTAATTTAAGTTAAGTTTACTTTAATTTATATTTGAAAAAAATAGTTAATTTAAATTAATTTTAGGATAATTTTTTCTTTTAAACATTTTTTAGGAAAATTAAAAGGAACTTTTTTAAGAAAACAAAAGAAAAAATGTTAGAGTAGTTTTTTCCTTTTCATTTTAAGGAAACTTAAAATTAATTTTTTATTTTATTTTTAAGAAAAAAAAGCTAAATTTGTGATATTTTTTTTCTTTGTTTTGAGTATTTGTTTTTTCTTTTAAAAGAAATTTGAGAGCTTTTTGACCTTTTATTTTTATTTTTATTTTTAAGAGCAACTTACAAGTATAAAAATTTAATTACAATCAAAATAAAATTTTATGAATAAATAAAATCTTTATTTAACTATAATCAAATTTATGTTGATTAATTTATATAATATTACTTTGATTGTAATGAAATTTTCATAATTATAATATACTAGTTTTGAGCTTATATGTTTCCCGAGTTCTAGATATTTAATTAAAAGGGTTAAATAAGGTTTATTTTAAGTTTGTTTTAATAGTTAATTTATATTTTAAAAAATAATTAGTTAAATTAAATTAATTTATTAAATAATCTTTTAATCTTAAAGATTTAATTAGAATCAATATATAATTTTATAAATTAATAGAATTATTATTTGATTATTATTAAATTTATATGGATTGATGCTTAAAATTTTATTTTAAGTATAATTAAATTTTCGTGATTATAATATATTTCAAAATTTTTAATTTACAAATTTATGAAAAAAATTTATATAAATAATATCTGATTTTTTTTAAATCTTCATAATATATACCTGTAGATAGAATTTAATATCTTTAATTTATGAATTTACAAAAAAAAATTAAAAAAAATCATCACCGTAAATAATACGCAAGTTTTCTTTCAATTTTAAAAATAATATTCGGACTATATAGATTGAACGGTGCTATAGGAAAAATGGAGCCCCACTCATCGCTAAAATGATGTGATTTACACAAAACTTGGTTATTTCCTCGGACAATATTATAGCGAAACCCCGATAATGAGGAAGACATTGGAATTTTCAACCGACTGAACTCCAAACTAAGCGCAGCCAGACCCCATCAATCACACTTTCGATGCCAAACCCACCCCTCCTTCCTCTGGGAGGAATAATAGGCCATTGATTCTGCCTTCTATTGTCACCTTCTTTACACCCCTTTTTCTTTAAAGTTTCAACAAATACGGCTGAAATAACTGAAGGGAACTTTAACCCAAGAAAAGACAAAAAAAAGAATAAAATAATAATTAAAAAAAAACACCTAAATGAGCGAGTGACCCAATACCATTCAAACCCTCTTCAACTCAGACTCATATTTAGTTAAAAAAGAGAGACAAAAAAAAAAAAAAAGAAGACAATCAACCATAACACAAAACACTTAAAAGGGGAAGGAAAAAGAAAAACACTTGAATCCAAAATAATCTAAACTCAACGAACTTAAAACATCAAACCCGCAAAAGTTAAAAATTGAATAAATCGAATTTTAAATCTAAAAAATTTTGAGATTTAATGTATCTATCTGCGTAATGAAACTAGAATTCAATTGTACAAAAGTTAATAAATATCGAATTTAGTGTAAATCGTAATTTAAAGTGCTCGAAAATATTACTAATAAGAAATTCGAAAGAAATTGACCCCGGGGCCTTTTTCTCAGCTGACCTCTAAAAATTAACGCTCCCTTCCACCCTGCGGGGACTGAGAATTACTCGTAATGGAAAGCAACCGAGATAGGAAGCAGAGAGATTACTAGAGAGAGATTTTTGGATACAACCTTGTTAATGGTTTTTCCATTTCATGAGTTTGCATGTTTTTGGAGTATCTTGTCGGGGTGGTGCCCCGTTTATATTGTATTTGTATAAATATTTATAGTAATAATCATAACACTGTTATTCCCATTTGTTATTTCTGTTAGAGAGAGAGAGAGAGAGAGAGAGTGCTGACGATCTCTATCCCTGCATATATATAGATATATAGATTATATGTACATGTTTGTGCATAGACAACGGAAACTCTGAAGAGTGGCGTTGAGGGGACCAAGAGGGGCTTTTTCTGTTTAGTGGGTTCCTAAAATCTCAAAATTTGCCAATAATCCGGAACTGGGTAGGTGCCAATTTCTCTCCTTTGATTCTTGCGTGTGCTCGCAATTTTCAATGCTGTCTTTGTCCGTTTTAACTTTGCTGACCGAGTTCTGTTGTTTTGGTCTTCTGGGTCTTGGTTATTATTCTTTTTGGTTTGTTAATTTTGGTGGTGGGTGGCTTATGGGTGTTAGCTCTGGTCCATTGCTTTTCGTTTTCTAGGATTTGGAAATGGCTTTTGTTAGCTATTATGTGGTCTCAGTAATCCTTAATTGAAAGCCTGCCAGGCCTAATGGGTTCTGGTTTTGGTGCTTGAAGTTTACTCTATGTTTCTCTCTCTATATCTTTCTCTCACTGGCTAATTTTTCTCCTCCTACATATTTAAAAGGTGTCGAGTTTTGTAATCTCCTTTACCATCTGTTTCAGACAAAGTTAAAGATGTGCTGAATAATAACTAATTGCCGATTTCTCTCGGTTTTTTCCTTGACTCCCTTTTGGCTTCGGCTTTCTGTTTTCTTATTGGCCGTAATTCTTAATGAACCACTTTATGCTATATTGGTTGTTTTCTTTTTTGTGTTCCTAGCTTTTAATTAATTTTGTTTCTGCAGAAGTCAGCATGAGCTTTTCAGAAGATATGGACGATGAATATGAGAAGCTCTTTAGAAGATTGAACCCACCCAGGTAGGCAATCTCGTCTTCTGCTGTTCTTTTAGAAGCTACCTTAAAAATTGAAGCGACTTGTTTTTTGTTTTTTCTTCTAGGGTTGTGATTGATAATGAGGCCTGCAAGAACGCCACCGTGATAAGGGTATGGCTTTGTTCTCCTTTCTTCTTCTCCTTTTCATTTCCCTCTTGGTCTAGGCCCCTCTATGGTGGTACTGATTAGATTTTGTGATGCAGGTGGACAGTGCAAATAAACATGTGATACTACTTGAAGTAGTGCAAGTCCTTACTGATCTAAACCTTACCATAACCAAAGCCTACATTTCTTCTGATGGGGGTTGGTTCATGGATGGTATGTTTTTATCTTTTGTTCCCTTTAAGTTTTCACCTTAATAACATAGTTGATTTGAACTTTCATGTTTCCTCCCCGACCAGTTTTCAATGTCACGGATCAAGAGGGAAATAAGATTACTGATGATGCCATTCTCGACTATATTCGAAAGGTTAGTCCTTGGTTTGTCATTAATGTTACCTCTGGTCCTCTTTTTTTCCAGTTTTAGCCTGCAATCTGATTATTATGATGACTATTTCAGTCTTTGGGACCAGAATCATGCTTCACATCTTCCATGAGATCTGTTGGTGTTAAGCCATCAATGGACCACACAGCAATTGAGTTAACAGGAAGTGACAGGCCGGGGCTGCTGTCTGAAGTGAGCGCTGTACTAACCCACCTAAAATGCAATGTAGTGAATGCAGAGGTCTGGACGCACAATACACGGGCTGCAGCTGTGATGCAAGTAACTGATGAGGAAACTGGGTCTGCAATTACTGATCCAGAGCGACTATCTAGGATTAAGGAACTTCTTTGCAATGTACTTAGGGGTAGTAACCACTCCAGGGAAGCTAAGACTGTGCTGTCTCATGGGGTGACCCATACTGATAGAAGGCTTCATCAGATGATGTTTGCTGATAGGGATTATGAACGAGCTGATGGTGATGTCTTGGATGAAAAGCAAATGCCTGATGTGAATGTGGCTAATTGTTTTGATAAGGACTACTCAGTAGTGACCATAAGGAGCAAAGATAGGCCAAAACTCCTTTTTGATACAGTTTGCACTCTGACAGACATGGATTATGTAGTTTTCCACGCTAATATTGATGCTGAAGGTCCAGAAGCTTATCAGGTAGGCCATTTTCTCAATTTTTATCTCAATAGATTTATTTAGGAATAGAATGTGGTTGATTTGTATCTGATTGGCTCATTGTAGGAATACTACATCAGGCATGTAGATGGATCCCCTGTGAAGTCGGATGCTGAGAGACAAAGGGTAATACAATGCCTTGAAGCTGCAATTGAAAGAAGAGTTTCTGAGGTGAGTGCACCAGGTAGTGATAAAACCGGTATAATACGTTTACTGATGCTGTGTGTGCATGAGTGACTTTTTATTTTTTATTTTTTATTTTTTGGTGTTTGTATATGGAATGAAGAATTGAGATAGATTATTACCTTACTCTGATGATTGGGATACTTAAACCGCCATGGCTTGCTGATTCTGCAGAGTGCAAACTTGCCAACACATGTCTAAATCTAATTGTGGTTGGTCTCATAGTAAGTCTGATTCTGTTGGGAATGTCTTCTTCTGCTTGTGTGGACGTGCTTTACTTAAAAAGACTACTTGTAGTATCAACACAAGTTGCTCTCAGTAAGAACGACTAAATACAATTGCTAATTGGTTCTCTTTTGTTATTTTGCTGTTTCTTGGAGAGTTCTTGTCTTTTATGTGGGGGATTAATTGTTTTCTTCCTGATTCAGGGTTTGAGGCTAGAACTATGTGCTACAGACAAAATTGGCCTGCTCTCTGATGTTACTCGGATTTTTCGAGAAAATAGTCTTACTGTCACCAGAGCAGAAGTGACAACTAGAGCAGGCAAGGCATTCAATAAATTTTATGTTCGTGATGCATCTGGGTATCCGGTTGACGCTAAGACCATAGATTCCATCCGACAATCAATTGGCCAGACAATGCTCAAGGTAAAAGGCAGTCCTGCAGATTCAAAAACAGGATCCCAAGATTCACCCACGAGGTTTCTCTTCAGTGGCCTCTTCAAGTCCAGATCTTTTGTTAACTTCGGATTGGTTAAGTCCTATTCTTGAGTAACAATTAGCTCATTCAAAGTGTACAGTAATGCCCTCATCTCAGCATTGATAGCATCAGCAGGTGTGACATAAAGTCCCCTTGGCCCCATCATTTGTTAGTGGGGATCCAATATATCTTGTCTCGGATACTTGGATCCACGAAAGCAAGGAAATCAGACGAAGCTATATGTTTAAAATCTTGTAAATAATTAATTAGCGATTGCTTCCTCTTGATTACTAAATGTTTGCTTCCATTGACTGCATGAATGGTCTCTTTCTACTTTTTCTTCACATGTCTCGTCATTTTGAATGTGTTTGCTGACCTGGGTGTTCCTTGCACGATTAGATGTTTATGTTTTGACCTCAATTTTGGATGATACCCGCAGCCATAGAATAGACGAGAGTAATGTAATGCGAATGGGAAACGTTAAAAAAGGTACACAAACAAAAAAAAAGAAAGAAGAAAAAGAAGAGGTTTTGAAAAAAGGCTTTTATGCTTTATATATTTTGGGTATGTTTATTGATTGTTTATCACCATAGATGTCAAAAAAGCTTTTCTTTCTTTTTTTATTTTTTTGGGGATAACGATATTCTTCCCTTGCCACCATCTCTTTGGACTCGACCCAGTGAAGCGAATGAATTTAAAGAGATAGATATTCGAAAAGTATTTAATAAAAGATAATTTTAACGGTACATGTTGCCTATTTAGTGCATTCCTGTTATTGGATAATTGGATTGTGAAGAATAAAATTTACTTTTTTCTTTCGGGTAGTTGGGAGGGCATTTGGGTCTCAGGTTGACGTGGATCATTTTCATTGGCCTGTGATACGGGGCTTTAAGAAGGAAATATAACTCGGGCATCCCTAAAGCACAACTATTTTGCCTGATCTCTAAGCCAAACATTATTGAACATTATTGCTCATTTATGTATCTAATAGCTCATTTCCTTCCATAGAAATTCATATATCTACGAGCTCCTCATTTACGTTCTTAATTATCAACGAAAATAAAATTAATTCAAATGCAATAACTTGTTATTAAAAACACAAAATTTAATAAAAAAAATATAAATTTAATAATTTTTCCCTTGCCTCGTTTAATTTTCCTATCACTGGCGTTGTTCAAACCTGAGATCTATATATAATTTGGAGTGTGACGTGCTCGGAAGGATCATTCAATGGAAAGCAATGGATGTCGTCTCCCATTTATTGATTGGTGGAGGAAGGTACTCAACTCGGTCACAACAATTCCCTTCATTTTAGGTAATTGGACGGCTAGTTGGTGGCGGCCATTGTATTGCTACTTGCTAGTCGTGATTTGATACCAATAACCTTTGAAATTGCGGTCTGATGGTTACAGCCAATTAGAGATTGGTTACTAACTCTGGTTAGCAGAGTTAATGCAAGACTTCAGACACCCTATGTCCCTAAAATGTTGTGACTTAAAAAAAAAAACAAAAAAAAAAAACAGAGAGAAGAAACTAGAGATTGGTTTGGTTTTGTCAAAGTCGCACGTGATGAGTGTGTTTTTTTTTTTGCTTTTTTTGAACATTCCATGTGATGAGGTTTGAAAATGGTACTATTCTCTGGTTGAATAATCCACGCACAACATTTTTTTTGGGGGGGGCGGGCGGGCCGGTCTTTCTAATATGGTCTACCCTCTAACCCTTAGATCTGTGTCATCTCGAATATGAATGAAATATAGATTGAATTTCATCTTGGCTTTTGTGTCCTATTGGAATAGGTAATAGACTGCTTTGGAAAAACGGCATACATTTCTAAACAAGGATGAGATTTCTTGATCAACGAAAGAGAGCACTTGTTTCCTTTTTCCATGTTGTAATGGCTCCCTGAAATCCTTCGTGCGCAATAGAAAGCCATCCCTTTTGAATATTCTTTTTGACCAAGATTCTTTCTGAAAAGAGTGCGAGAAAATGCGGATGAATACAGGAAGGGGAGAAACGGAATGCATCTCCTTTTCGCTTAATTGTATGCGCAATTATTCCTAGTTATCCCCAACAGAAATTGGAACTGTTCTTATTGCTTTCTCTGTCACAGTTTTGCGGGGTGTCGCCACCTGGCTGCCCAAGGCGTTTCAAAGACAGATTATGTGAATCCGAAAAACAAAGGCCACATAATTTGACCCATGTAGCTTTCTTTAGTTTGTGGTTGTTTGACTTTTTTTTTTTGGTGCTTATCAAAACCAGTGTTCTAAAGGCTTGGATGGAAATCAAGTTGCGACTTGACGCTTGATTTAGTGGGAGCCTGTTTACATATGGGATGCATCGTCATGGACCAGAGAAAAGCCGGAAAAGCAACTAATCCAACTGTAAGCCAAAAAAGTTGGGCACAGACACTATTCTTGGAAGTTGTGACGCGATGTTGCAATCCCGTTGTGATCACAATTAAACGATTGATATCACAAATGAACATGTCCCTGTCCATATAATAAAATCCTAGTTTGAATTGGCACTCTCTGTTTGATCATGAGGGCGAGGGCTAAAATGGCCATGCACTATTTTCCTATCCTCTTCTGTTTCAAATGCTTCATGGAGATTTAATGAATTGGAAAGAAGACGGACAAGAGCATAAAACGCGACCCCGAACGGGAAGAATTGCAACCGATTGAGATTTGCGTGAAGCAGACGCAAGAAACTTAGTTTAAGGTTGTGTTTGAATCAATGGTGCAAGCTTAGACCTTTCAAATCGATAGCAACCGCTGCCTACTTTGCGAGACATTGTTCTTGTCGTCTACTATTTTCAATATCCACGTTAACTTCGCATGATAAAATTGGATACAACAGGAAGATCTGCCCGTGTGGTCTCACAAAATCTCTGCAATTTGCAAGTTGCAAATTGCTATTTTTCTTTTTTTTTTTTTTTGGACTTATTCCAGCTTGCCACAACGTTACCTCCCTAATCCCCTCGATTTGTCAGCTGATGGGCCGAACATTTTTTGTTGACAAGTTGAGGTTTCACACATGTACATGAACCTTGCAAGAAAATACGATTAATGTGTTATATTGGGCTGGTCAGCAGTCAGCGCTTTTAAATGTGCACGCTATAGATTTATTTATTTATTTTTCCCCATAAAATAGCAATTCTACAATTGATAATGGCTTATTTGTTTCTTGGCTGAGGCAAAATTGCCAAAGAGCAGCTAGGTTGACAATCATAGCAAAAAAGATTGCCGAATCTCGCAATTAGAATATCATCAAACTCCTTCTTTTTCTTCTTGTTTTATTTATTTATTTATTTATTTTTGTCATGTTTGGAGATATTATTAAACTATTCATGAAGAGTTGACCCGTTAGGATATGTGTTACAAGTTAACGGGTTGATTGTTAATTATATACATCTTTGAGTTTAAGTATGTGTGTTCAATTTTAAATATTTAATAAAAAGTGTTTAAATTATAAATATAAAATCTTAAAATTAATTAATTTGGTTTAAGTTGAATTTATTTTTACAATTAATTTAGATTAGGGAGAATAGTTATTGAAATTAAAATGAACTTAGGAGATTTTTTTTTAATTTAAGAAAGAAATAAAAATTTGACAATTTTTTTAAACTACTCATAATTTAAATCTCTTTTTTTTTTCTTTTTAAGAAAACAAAAAGATAAATTGGAGATTTTTTTTCCTTTTTTTTTCTTTTTTAAGAAAACAAAAAAGGCAATTAGGAATTTTTTTCTTTTTAAAGAAAAATAAGTGAATTTGAAAGAATTTTTTTTTTTTTGTCTTTTAAAGAAAATAAAGGGGAAAATTCATGACTAGTTCTTTTTCTTTCTTTAATTTACAAATTTATTATAAACTACCACATAAATAAAGTAAGATTTTCTATCAATTTTAGAAATACACACACACACTCACACACAAGTATCAAATTTACACAATGTATGAGTTTATGAATTTTTGTTGAAAAGTGCTAATTTGAGTTCAGTTAAATATTGAAATGCATTATAATTATTTTGTTATTTCAAATACTATAATAAATATTACTTTATATTCAAATAGTTTACACATAATATGAGTAATTGCAGTAAAAACTATTTTTATTAATATTCTTAAAATTTACATAACATTTTTTGATATTATGAGTTTTAGTCCCTTCAATTTATAAATTAACTTTTTTAGAGAATCTTTTGATCAAAAGTTAATTTATGCAACTTGTTACATTTTTTTGCTTTTGTTGTTCTTTTAATTGTATGAGTGGTAATAATTTTTTGACAAAAATTAATGTTTAAAAATGTTGATACTACTACAATAACACTAAAGAAATGATTAAAATAATCAAGAAGTTTTATAAGAAATTGATTCATGTATACATTTAACAAAGCTTTTTCTTAAAAAGAAAAAAAAAACCGTAAAAGAACAATAAATATGTGTCTATCATGGAGACATGATTTAGAGTGGTCTTCTACAAAAAAAAAAAAAAAACTAAAACTTATGTAGCTTAATTTTAATGGAATACTTCATACATGTAAGTTATGTCTTTCATTTCATTTTAGTTCTTTCTTCAATGATAATTTTCTACCTTTTTGCACATTATAATTTGCTTGATTTTTGTAATTGCAATTGGATGAAATATTTGTAATCACCTTGTAGGCATAGTTGAATAAGTTGATAGGACAAAACTTGCCAATGTCCTCTAGAGTATGTGATTTTGGAATGAGTATAATCTTGGTTCTCATTAACTCTTTAAGGAGATAACTTATAGAGAAAAAGACCTTAACCATTCCTTGAACGTCAAGGCCTAGAGTCCTCATTGTTGTCAAAGAGTTCTTGTGTCCATATATGATTAAAATCTTATAAGAGTTGCCTCTCTAGGGCCTTAGTGTGTTTGTTCACATGTTAAGTTTGAATATCTACAATACTTTATTTAAGCCTCTTTATCTTTAGCTTATAATTTCCCACCCGTTTTACTTTTGCAATGTAAGACCAAAAAAATTAAGTTTCATAGCAAGTTAAAAGTTGCATGATTTGTTAATTAGGGTTTGCTAGGCTTATTGTATAACAACTTCACAATTTGGTAGCTCAGTCCAATAAATTTTAAACTAGAAGCCTCTTTATCACTTTGTTGTTTTTTAGTTAGAGTTGAAAATTATAGGTGTGTGATTAGACTGGATTTAATGCTTATGGAAAAGTAGCACTTTTGGACACTCATTGCTTCATTTTACATTAAACACTACTTTGTCAAGGTATTCTTCCATAAAGTTATTTTTGCCTACCAATTTACCTCTATGTAAGGATGGCTTTTGTAACCCAAGTCCAACAATCAACAATCATTTAAGAAAATTTGAAACAAGAGTCGCTTTTCACAATCAACTAGTCTTTTTCCTTTCTTTTATACATTAGATAGAATAGCATTAAAATCCCTTATGTGTAACTAGGGCATATTGTCTAACGACTTATAATTTTTTAGTTTATGCCATAATGTTTCCTAACAAATCTTTATAAGGGTTTCCATACACACAAGTGATCAACCAATGTAGATACCTTTGGGGAATAAAACACATAATATTGAAAAAGTGCTTGGTTTTATAGAAAGTTCATACATTTAAACAATCCTTCTACTAGATTACTAAACTTCCTGCCTTTTTGATTAGATTTATATAATCAACATTATTAAAATGCATACATCTCTTGTGCTTTTTTATATACTTTTTCTATTTTTTTTTTTTTTGGTTTATGTTAGAAAAATTAACTTTGGAAAATATTTATTAATAAGATCTTTTAAAACTTGAACTTTTAAGGATTGCCCAAGCCTTCAGTTCCAAGTTAAAAATATCATCAATGTGCAAGTGGTTGTAAGCCAACCACCACCACTATATAATGAATGTTAAGAGTAGAGGAATAAATAAGGGATCGCTAAGTAACAAGTTTAGTATCCATCGACATATTTGTTAGGTTAGTTGTGGAAGAACAAACCAATAATAGGCCCGCGTTAATGCCTTTAGTAAGACATTTAACTTGTTCCCCTTTTTTCATGTCTTTAATAGGCTTAGGAGGTTATGGGCCATGAGGTTCTTAAGGGGTAAAAACTAGATAAGGGGTTTAAGAACATTATGTTAGATAAAATGAAGGCTTATGAACTTAAAAGAGTACTTTAGCTTTTTTTAAAAATGGGTCTTTTATTTTTTTGGTAGGTTTAGCTAAGCAAACTCAATTAACATCTCTTTTATGTTAGGTATGTAGGCTAACTTGTTATCAGCTCGTTGCACAAAGAGGTTAACTTTATATGGTATAGGGCTTTTATGTAACTCTATAAGCAATGATGGTTTAAGTATTTGTATATGCCGTAAGTCAAGGCATCTTACGAATTCCTTAAACTCTTGACTTGAGGTTACAACAAGTTTTAAGGAGCTTGGAGAAGCCAATAAAGGACTTAAAGTCTTAAGAAAGTGGAACAACTTACCTTATATAGTACATTGTAATAAGGTTATATCAAGTCAAATTGATTGCCTAGTAAAGGCAACTAATGGCATAAGACATTTAATGCTCTTAAAAGCATTGAGGAGGGGAACTTTGGCTACCTTTGGTTATACATGGTGTTTTACTTAGGAGGAAACTACTCTTGTACTCTACAAAGATTTACCCAAGGCCATCTCTTTTACATTTGTATAGATAGACAAATTCTAATTCACCAATTTCCTTCGAAAAAATTAATCAGTTTGAAGCCAACTCCTATATTGTTTAGTGGAGTTAGCCTTTGCCTACTCTTTATCCACCATTTGATGGAGACATCTTTTATCAGTATGTCCCAAACATCCACACAAAAAAACAAAAATTAGGGAGTTTTTGAAAGTAAAATGGTAACAAAGTCTTTATGTTATCATGTCATTAGGAGACAGAACCAATCCTTAAAAGTTCTTTGACATTAAACTCCTTTAATACCTTTATTTAACTACTTCATCCCAAAATATAATCTAATGTTAAATTGACTTCTACTAGACCATTAAACATGCCCTCAATCCTTTTAGCATTCTTTTTGGTCATTTGCTCAAGGGTTAGGTTGTAAACTTAAATCCTCATAGTGATGAATTAAAACCTATCAATATATGCACATTTAAAGGTGTAAATGAGCCAAGTCATTTGGTCTTTTTGCCAAAAGCAAACAAAAAAACATTGACCTTTAAGAGTTGGACTCTGAATTCTCTTATAAGGTTATACACTTTCTTTAAAATAAATCTAAAAACAGTGAGAATATATTGCTTATTAGACATAATATCCCTAACTAAAGCAAAGTGTGTCACTTTTTGAGCCTCCAATGACTTAATCTCTAACTCTAAGATACACTTTTTCCAAGAAAGGGAGCTAGTATGCTAGATTAACTCATTTATATCTTCATCTAATGCCATTAAGTTTATCTTATTAGTAAGATAAGTAAGGGTAATGGTTGATGAGTAACCCTCTTAATTATCAACAACATGTGAAAGATATTAATATGCAGATGAAGTTAAAAATCTCTAATTAATCTTAATGGAAGGAAAAAGTAGAGCATATAAAAAGTAAGAGGGAGTTTTCAATTATGACAAAGCTAGATGGTGGGAAAGGATCTTATTTTAAAGAAGTAGTTATAATCAGCTAAAGAAAACATGAATCATTATCCTTTAGAGATGAACTTCTTATAAACATTATTTTGAGTAAAATGACTTGTTAAAACATGTTTACAAGGATCATTCTTTATGCACTAACAAATATGTACATTTTTCTTTTTATTAACTTAATTAAAAACCATATATATAAAGTGTTTCCACAAATTTTATAAAGAAAATTCCTTTAATCAAGTGGTTAATGTGTCTCTTCTTTATATATAAGGTATTGGGTTTGGAACCTACTCATTACACTTCCCACATTTTCCCTTTATTTTTAAAAAAGAAAATCAATCATGCATATATGTATGTATGTATTTTTTTTTTTTTGAGTTATTATTACTTTTGTTGTTACCTACCCCAAAATTTTAATCTTCACAAGTACAATCAATACATTACCATCAAGGCAATAAGAGGGTGGTATATATGTACGTATGTATGAACCATAAATAAAATAATGAACATACTTGATTAACTTTTATTATTTTTCATTTTAACACACTTGAATAGAATTTAAGTAAAATTTGTGATAACAATCACCAAATAATTACCTTTGGTCCAATGGTCTCACCTTTTTGCTTCCATTTATTAAATCCTAAATTTGAAGTCAATTAGTATATGCACATTTAAAGGTATAAATGAGCCAAATAAAGTTGAGTTTTTGCCTCTTCAAACTTGGTTTGTTTAATTAAGTTGAGTATGTTTTTTATTATACCAAGTTTTGAGTTTTTCATGAATGGGTCATTTAGTTTTACATTAGTAAGAAAAATAATTGAAATTATAAAAATTATTTTTATAAATAAAATTAAATTAATAAAAATGTTTACTTTAATAAGATTAACTAATTAAAAATAAGAGTTATTTTTAATATATAATTATAAATATAATAAAACATTTAAGTAACAAAATGTCCACATTTATGAGATTTACAAAGAGTCAAATACGTACAATTTTATCATTATTTTTGCAAAAAAACTATTTCATGACTCGAATAATCCTCCCAAGTATATTTAACTTGTGTACTAAATAAATTTTTCGGTGAATTTAAAACAAATTTTTGATAATTCTTAAATGAGTTGTTTATAAACTTTAATAAGTCAAACCTATCCTTATTCAACCTTGATTCAATTTCAAATGAATTTTTATTAAGTTACTTTTAGCCAACTTATCAATTTGTTCACACCCCTAAGCACATCTTCATTTTTTCTAATTTTACTCCATAAATTGTTTATATAAATATTAGTTATTAATGATAACCAAAAAGTGTAATTGCCTACTGGCTGCATTGTTTTCTCATTTCCAATCATTCTAAAATTCAAATCTTTATAAACACTATGTTTCCATTGTTTTTCACAAGACATAATTATATATCTACATGATAAACTTTGTAAGTTGCAAATGATTAGAAAAATAATATAACTTAATCTACAAAGTTGGAAGCCAAACTATAAGTTTGGGCTATGTGAAAATTTGTTCCCTTTATTATGCAACATAAGTTATGCTAATTTTTTTACAAGATAAAATGAAATACGTTTAACTATAATTTGCATAATTAAAATCAAGTAGCTCTTTTAATGTGTATTTTTATATATAAAAAAAATCTAAAGATGTTTATGTATAATTATTAAGTAAATTAAGAAAACCAATTTATTTTCACTTTTTGAAAATATGCCAACATAAATATAAAAACAACATTATATTAAAATGTTAGTTCTTAATAAAATGACATGGTGAATAAATCTAAAATATTAAGTATTATAAAAAATGTAAATAGACAAATAAATTCTCAATTTTGTTATTATTTAATTTTTTTATAATAAATCTACTATTCTTTCAACCTTCATGATGTATCACGATAATTTCGACAAAATCACATCATCAGATTTAATAAACTATCTTAATATGTCATTCAAATTGAAAAAAAAAAACATTAGCAATTTTTTATAACAAATAAATTTATTATAAAAAGATTCTACAATAACAAAAGAGTTACATTTTAAAAATTATGTTAAATTTGTTATAATTCTTAAAATTAAAAATTTATTTGTATGTTAAATTTAAAAAAATTTGAGTAATCATCCTCTACTCGAGCAAGCATGAAATATTAATATATTTATTTTTCATGTAAACATAACATTAGTTTCAGTTGTAATACTCATAAATTATATATTATTTAGTTCACATTTAATGAATCTGACACTCGTGCGGAATAGCTAAAAGCACAAAAAATATGTATGAATTTATTTACATTTTTGCTAAATTAGGTATCGAGTTAAATTAAAAATAAAAAATAACTATAAACAGAGCACAACTGGAGGCTGACTGGAGAAAGCAGAGTCTGCACTTTAGTTTTTACAGAAGATAAAGAAATAGTCTATTTTTTCTTTTTCAAAAACGAGTTTGGGGCCTGGGTTGCAAGATCGAAAAGGGTTTAAATACTTGCCTTGCCATATGGTATTGGTCTTGAATCATAAAATGAAATCAACAATCAACCAAAAAATAGACGTATAAACATGCAAAGATAAATCAAAATCATTAAACAATTATGCAATACTTCATATCTTTTTCTTTTTTTTTTGATAATAGTAAATGAAATATATTAATAAATATTACAAACTTTCAACCCACAATACAATAGAAACAGACAATGGCAAGTCATTCTGCCAAATACGATCATTAGCAATAAAAACAAAAGGCTGGGCAAGTTCATAAGTAAGTTGGTTACTGATCTTGTGAACATGCCGGAACCCGAGATGAGCAAACGTGGGAGAAACATTCCGAGTATCAGAAGCCAGCTGTTGTGCCAGGGAAAGTTTAGCTTGTGACTTCTGAATGGTTGAGGCAATCAGATTCAGCAATTGTATCCCCAAATGCAAAGCCATCAATTCAGGGATCTCGACCTCGAGAGAACCACGGATAAATTTAGACGCAGCATAGAGCAAATTCCTTGTGTGATATGTGTGATCCCAGACACCAGCACACGTTTTGCCATAATGGAGAAAAACAATCGCATCTATGTTAATCTTAATGAAACTTGCAGGCAGAGGCACCCACCTCAAGAGAACCAAAGCTGGTCTGGAAGGTGGAGAGCCAATGGAGTGCTGTTGAAGATAAAGATGGTAGGGTTCGGATGGCATGTCAATGACTTGATAGGGGGAAATAATCTTACTTTCGTGAATCCGAACGCTTCTAGCTCTCCAAATTGACCAAGCAATCACGAGGACCATATCAAAGAAATTCATGGTCCAAAGCGCCAGTAAGATACCAGAGCCATTAGCCAGAGGATTCCTACAATTTATCATGAACTCGCAAGCCTAAAGGGAAAAGAAACCAAATCCCCACAACAAAACAGCAATACAACAATGCATGGCAGATGGATTCGACCTTCTCCTCGTATAGGTTGCACATTTCACCCAAGCGCACTCCTCGTTGAGCGAAGGAAGTTTACTTAGAAGGCAACCTTGAACATCCTGCTGAACAAAATATCGTACGTACCTTCACTTGTAGAAATAGAGGGAAACGCCAAGTGATAAGCTGCCTGAACTAAAAATTTTCCAGTGCAACTAGGATGCCACACTAGACGATCCACAGGAGCTTGAATGCTTAGAGCGATAGAGAGAATGTGTGCTGCTTTAATCTCCATAAAAAGAGAATCCACCAAGTCCCTATAGCATCTTAATCAATCAAGTTGAAACATGAACAAAAGTGGAAAGTCGAGGTAGGGATAAGACTCGAAAACTGTAATGAGATAGCAACCGGTGATCCTCCCAAATTCAGGCCAGATCTCCATTCCCTATCTACCATCATAACCCCATTTGAGAACAGGATAAGCTTAGAGAATACTACGCCAAGCATGGCTCGGGCTATAACTAGAAGTAGAAGTTAAAAAAAAAAAAAAAAAAAAAAAAAAAAAAAACCAATGAGGATAGTATCGACCACCCAAGAACCTGAGAGACCAAAGAAGATCTATCGATAGTGAGCCTCAAAGCCTGTTTAGACAACAAAGCTAAATTAAAACATTAAAAATAAAAAAAGCCAAGCCTATCACGATCCTTTAAATGATACATGCGTGGCCAAGATGACCAATGTAATTTCCTCTAGTTGCTTGAAGAACCCTACAAAAATTTGTTGACCAAACTCTCTGACTCTTAGCATAAAGTCATAGGCAGCTTAAAAAAGCATGTTACTACAAAGAATTGTGGAAGACATGGATGGCAATGGCCGAAATCACCGTTGTGTACATGCATGGGCGGGCGTGGGTTTGCTTGTAGACATCCCTCAGTGTGCGCATGCTAACAACACATGCATGAGCTTGTAGGAGCGTGAGTATGGGTAGGAAAGAAAACAGTACTGCCCGGTAAGGGCCCGCCTTACCCTGTTCATCGAGGATCCCTGCCACAATCCACCGTGAAGGGCGGCGAGAATGATATTTGTAGTCATCACCTCAAAATTGGCTCCATCCCCACCTTTAAATTATTAATTTACTATTATATTTTTATTAAAAAGTATATCTTATTTTGTATAGGAATAATTTGGACAACTACTATTTTAACTAGAATTGAGTCCACACGTTGCGCTGGTTTTCAATTTTTATTTAGAAATACTACTATGAATTCATTATGCTTTATTTAAACAATTGTAAAGAAATAAGCAAGAAAGCACTAAGTCAGTTTTCATTGATATAATTGAATAATCCATAGCACAACGAGTGTTTTTTTTTTTCTTTTTTTTACTAAAAGCTAAACACTAGTTAAAGAAATAGGCACCATGGACTCAAAGAAAAAAAAAAATGATTAGAAAAGAGTTCATTTGGATCCATTATTCAACGTGAAAGATTGATAAACAATGAGGTTTCAACGTTTTTGTTGATGATCGGAATGAGAACTTGAGGATGATGTGTTAGGGTTGGATTAAACTAACTACTGAGTCAGTAGTAAGAAAGTGCAACGTAAGATTCCTCCAAATAATTGAAGAGAGAAGGAGAAAGTGAGATTCTCGTAAGATGTGTGTGAGAGTTAGTTTTAGATTATTGAAAATTAATCAGTGAATAAATCTTTTTTTAAGTATAAGAACTTAAAAAATTGGTGATTTGTTATTAATTTAAAAGTCAATTTGAGATTTTCGGGATTTGTGTCACCTCACCATTTTTCCTCTCTACAATTAAGGAGTAAGGTGAGAGTTTTCCTTAGTGCAGTTCTTCTATGTATATAGATTAGAATGCCAGCTTATATTCACACCCAAGCCCCTTACCTTATAAGCAGCACCTACGCAAATCATTCACTAGTGTCACGTCCTCTCTCATTCAAACTCATCTCTCTTACTAATTGCCCGACTTAGCCATCTTGTTCGCCTCTCCCTACTTAAGCAATAAGTTTTTTTCATGGATAATTATTATTGCAGTTTTTACCTAGATTTTCTTCAATTTGGTATCTTAGCTTTTGCTTATGGAATTGATGTGGTTTGAGAAATTTCTCTTTCACCATTTTCTTCTTAAATTTTCAACCCAAATCCTTCTTGGGTCAATTTTATATCTATATGTATATTAATATTATTAAAATTGAGAAAAAATCTCAACTAATTTTCTTTCACCATCTCAACATTTATGCTTATATAATGATTTCTTGATAATTCATAAATTAAGAAAAATAAAATAGATAAAAAGAGGGAAAATTACTGTAAAAATTCTATTTTTTATTTTCTTAAAAAAAATTAAAAATTTCTCTTAATTTTCTCTATTTCTTTTCTTGAAAAAAAGGAAAAAAAAACTTCTTCTATTGTTTTATTTTTATTTTCTTAAAAAAGAAAAAATAATTACTTTTAAATAGCTATTCTCTTTTTCTTGTTTTCTTAAAAAATATTAATAATTTAAATTATTTTTATTTAAATTTTATATAAATATTTGTTGATAGTAGATATTATATTAAATTTTTTATCACAACGTCCTTTCCCTGTAAACCTAAAAAGAGATAATGATAAGTTCACAGATTTTTTAATTGATAATTGTAATCATAAATTTGTTCCAAGTCCATATACTTAAAAATATAAAATTTTGCATTTCATAATCTTATATTTTATGTTATTCTTTTAAATAATTATTTTACATCATTGAAATTATGACAATGTTTGATATATGCTCACAATTTTTATTTATTTTTTATTTACTCGATAACTAATAAAATGATAAATGTGAGTATTATTTTAATTATTATTGAATTTATAAAATATTTATTAAACTATATATAATGCAATAATTAAGTCTAATAATAAGTAGTTGAAACTAGAAGAAAACTTCTATATATGTATGTAACAGTTTATTGTAAATTTACAAATTCAGTAAAACAAAAGACAAAAGATAAAATAATTACTTACGAAGTTTTTATTTTTAGAAAGATAATTTTTTTTTCAAATTCACTTATTTTTCTTAAAATTTTAAAAAACTATTTTCAAATTATTTTTATCTTCTTAAAAAAATATACACATAATTTAATTATATTTCATTTTTCTCCTTTTATTTTCTTAAAGTAAAATAATTTAAATTATGAGTATTTTTTTCTTTCTAAAAAACAAACATTTGTACCAAAATTTTATTTTTTAAAAATAAAAAAGTTTCTCTTAAAATTAATTTAATTTTACTAACTATTCTCTCTAATCTAAACTAATTATAAAAATAAATTTAATTTAAATCAAATTTAATTAAAATATTTAAAACTCACACAATATATAAACTTAAATCAAATATGTGTGTGTGTACCTTTTTTGCTCAAATTGAGAGAAAAGTATGTTATTTTTCTTTAGCTATGTTGTTACTTTTACTTATATATCAATTTTTTTAATTAAAAAATATAAAAATATAAAAAAAGAAAAAAAAAATCATCTTAAGAGTCTCATTCTTCTAACTTTTCCTTTTTTGTTTTCTTAAAAAAAAAAAAAGAAAAGTATCTCAAATTTACCTTTTCTTTTGGAAAGAGAAAAAAAATAAAAAAAATCCTCAAAATCTCTCTCTTTTTTTTTTTTTTAACATACTCATAAATTAAGTTCTTTTTTTATTTTCTTGACAAGGAAAAGGGGAAAAACAAAATGCTTCTTAATTCTCTTTTTGAGAGAAATAAGAGAAAAAAATTACTCCCAAATATTCCATATCATTTTGTTAAATAAATAAAGAAAATACTCATAATTTAACTAATTTATTTTATTTTTATTTTTAAAAAAATTTCTCTCAAATTTCTTTTTTTAGGGAAAAAGAAATGAAACTGCCTCTACTTTTTTTTTTTAAATATACTTATAATTTAAGTCCTTTGTTTTTTTTTTTTGGTAAAACTTCACAATTTCCTTTTGGGCAGAAAAAATTCCAGAATTTTCCTTTTTGTTTTATTGACAGAAGAAATAAAAGGAAAAGATACTTCTCTTAAATTTTTTTTGTTTACTTAAAAGGAAAAAAAGAAAAAAATATTTATAATTTAGCTTTTAATCAATTTAATACATAAACAACTTAAGCTTCCACAACACACAGGTCTAATCCTAGTTTAGTAGTATTTCTCTCCTTGTTTTACAATGCGTGCATCATTTTTTGTTTTCCAACCGTAGACATCCCCATTGAGTTGAATTTTGGAAATTGATGGCTTTATTATTATTATTATTATTATTTTTTTTGGTGCAATCGTTCGATTTTGTTCTGGTATAAAATCTTCTTGTTGGCAAGAGAAACTAAAGATAGGATATTTAAGTACACATATTGCTTTAAAGAGTATCTCAGAAACAAAAAAAAAAAGAAAAAAGAAAAAGAAACTAAAAAATTAGTTCTATCGTTTGCGAGGAATTATTGTACGTAAGAGTCAAAGTAATTAAGTAATTACATTTTCGCCTCGCCCGTTGACATTTCCAAGCATGGCCATGCTGATTAATCGAGGGTTGCACATAATGTGCATGCAGGTAAGAGTGTAAATAGAATCACTCAATTCACTCAACTTGACCGATTCAAGAAAATTAAACTGAAACTAATAAAATTTTTGAGAATGGATTGACTAGGGTTTTGAACTTAAGGAAACTGCATTCGACAGTTTGGTTGTAATTTTAGATGTTTAGAAACTGTCAAAACCACACTAAATCGTCTTATAATGCTAAAATCTAATTGATGCAAGATGACCTGTGAACCAAATGACCAAACAAGAAAAATAACGAGAATCTAATTGAAAGATTAAAAACAATGACAATTGAAAAAACCAATATTCAATAACAATTGTCAATTTTCATTTGCAGTCTCTAGTCTCTAGTGTAAAGAACTAATGTAACCTTATTTATAGAGTTCAAGAATTAAAATTAAATAAGAGTAGCACTCTATATAAAAGTTTAAAACTAACTATTAAAAACCTAGGTACCTAGCCACAAGAATATTTAACCTAATAAAAGTCCAATAAAATAGAATACGTAGCTAATAGTCACATACTAAATTACATAATTATATAATATTAATAAACTCCTCAATAATAATAATCCTTTTTACTTGTTTTGCGTCATTTTTTTCTGAGTTGAAAATAATTTAATTTCAAATTTTGAACTGCTAAGAACTTGCTTCGAGCTTAAAATTTTTTTCCTAAAATATTGACTGTGGTGGAAAGAAAGCTAAATTCATGAACCCCATATGCAAAGCTAAAGATTGAAATTTTTGAAGAATAACAAAATCAAATTTTACAACAATTGGGGTAACTCTGTTGACCACACGCGGCGTGGCACGTTTATCATCAACTGAGACTTTGAAGTTACTTTTATTGTTGTCTCCTCATCAGTCTGAGCAGCTTCATCTAACAATTTTAACTGGGATGTTTTTGATACGGATTCAATTGAATCGTTGGGTGGCAACTCCAATTGGGTATTGATAAAATCTTCAGCATATTGGGAGGAGACACTGGATTGTATAAATTGACTACCATTTTGTAGGTTCTCTGATGTTATACCCACACATTCCAAAGTTGAATTCATCGTAATTTTCATCCCTACAAGTACATTCTTGATATCGTTCTCTCTAACCTAATTTTAAACATCATGAAAATCAACCTACTTTTCAATATCCAAAATAATATTGTAGCAACTAAATCAACTTAATCATTTAAAGATACCCAAAGATTTCAAAGCATCCACCGAGTAAGGTTTAAATTTAGATGCGCAAGCTTCTCTCCCAGTTTACCAGCAACAGTGGAAACTTTTGTATTGCCCTTTTTCACACTATATAACAACAGGGCAAGTACTTTAGGAGATTCACTTTTCTCCAACACAAACATAAAAATTTTGTGGGTAATAATCTCTTATAACAGAGAGGAAGTGTTAGAACACCCCAATTATTAATGCATCATATTCAAGATTTAACGTCACATAACAGGACTACATCATTGCAAACGTCTCAAGAATTGAAATCCACGTACCATCTGTGCATTTGGTGTAATTAGCCAAATCTTCAAATAATAATTTTAAATATAATCTGTTGAAAGATATTTTTTATCATATAATTATGAGAAAAAAATATTTAGAACAGTTATTCTCGTAATCCCACTAAAGCATAAACATCAACATTAAAAAGCTAAAAGGGTACAAATGCTTTCATTAATGAATTTCAGCCAACTGACATCAACTTTGTAGGTTACGGCATTAAGGAATTTCAATGTAGAAGCAAGAGGGCTTTGCAGTTTAAACCCAACTAGTTCAAATTGTTTCTCTAATGTAAAAACAATTTCTTTTTCTCTTTTTTTTTTCCCCTCTTTTTTGTTTTTTGTTTTTGGCCTTTTGTCTTCTATATGTTCTTTTTCTTTCCTTTTTTTTTTTTTTGACTAATTTGAAAATAACAAAAACATTAAAAAAAAAAACCAAAGGACCTTTTGCTAACAACAAACAAGGAGAGAAACCGTAAGCAAACAACCTAAGAAGGTGAATAGCTAGTTTTCTTTTGGTTGGCACACGGCAGTTCTTGTAAAGTGGCTCATGGGCGGTGTAGGCAACAGTGGCCAGCGAGTGGCAGCAACAGACAGAGTGAATAACGAAGACGCAAGGACAACAATGTGAACTCCTTGAAGTGTGAGTTTTATTTTCAGGTAAGTCGAAGATGCCTAGAAAAGCCGCTAAGCAGTAGCTAAAAACAAAAAAAAAACAAAAAAAAAAACACTGAATAATGAGTAAAATATTTTACCGGAAAATATTTCATGCAAAACAAATGGACCCAAAAAAAAAAAAAGAACTGAGGTGTTGAATCGTTTTGAGAAATAGGCATATAATAGAAGAAAGAAATTGATAGAACAAAGTGTTTTTATTGTGCAAAGATTTATCAATATGATGGAAAATGGGGTACTTCAAATGTATAGAAACAGTTGAAAATTTGCACCAAGTATCCTTACAACATTGATAAGAGATAAGAGACAAGAGCTCTCCCGATATAAAACTGTTTTTATGGGGATGATGGTACTCTTGGTTCATAGTAATTTGATCTAGTTAGACTTAGAACTGTTCTGATAAAATGACAATCACGATGGACAAGCCTTCTTAATTATACAGCATGGTGGACTTCCAAATTGAGAAATTTGGCAAAATTCCTCTCTTTTGGCCGAATTTCTTAAGGATTTTTATGAACCAACGAAAATGATGTAGGATCATTGTATGTTTCTTCTAATTCTTATTTCCATGAGGTTACTGACATTTTTATTTTTTTGAATGATTTGGTTAAGGGATCAGATCCTTCTGTTTGTTTAATGGTTTCTAGTGTTATGGTGATGTTTTCCTTTTTTTTCTTTCTTTTAGGTTTGATACATTTAGGAGCACTTTTATAAAGAAAAGAAATAGAGCATATTAAAAAGGTCATACAAACCAAAACCCAACACCACAACATAACAATAGAAGCATGGCCAAATCCAACCAGCTGCAGAAAAGCAACAATTACAAGCACAAGATCAAATTCCAGGAGAGACAGCAAGACATAAAAGTATTCAAGGAGACAGGAAAACCGAAAACCTATGTCCAGTGGAAGGGTAACCGAGTCCTTAAAGCAAAAACATGAATGCACATAAACGTCTATCAAGAGGCCAAATGGGACAACACATGGCACATGTCTGAAAAGCCAAAAGCCAAAAGCCTAAAAAAACATCAGCAAACATAGAGCTTGATTCTGTCTAATTCACCTTCGGATCGTTTTTTGTTAACTCGTTAAATTTTTGTTTTACCTGAGGAGGACACAAAAAAAAAAAAAAAGAAGTAAGCAAGAACATGCCCCACGAGAAGAAACTATCAAAGTGGCCTCACAAGCCATGATCCTCTCTTTCACAGCCATTAAAGCCGTCGTTGCCATCCTCTTCTCCCACTAGTCAAGAACTACTATCAGTCATGGTCAAGTGCGAGCGACTCTATGATTATTTTTGAAGTAAGAAAAAAAAAAAAAAAAGAGAAATCTCGCAATATCATTAAAGAACCCATTTTCTTGGGATCCAAAAAAAAAAAAAAAACACCCATTTTCCATACACATCATCAGAACGTAACCATTACGTATTACATTCTCTTAATTAGCAATATTTAGCACTTCTCCACTCACTAAAAATAGAGGCCATAGTCGAACACGCCCAAAAAGGCTCATCTCCCGCACCAAATTTTTAGTTAGTGACATTTTTGCGTTTGCCTTTTTCCTGTCTCAAGTCAAATAAGATTTGATGCGTTGACCTAAAAAAAGGTCCAAACTAGACTCAGACGATAAGCAATTTAAGAGCATATAGTTATTTTGACAAACAAATAAAAAGAAAATGAGATTGTATTAAGAAAAATGAGTTTAAGACCCAAATGGACAAAATAATTAGTGTATTTTTCCTTTTTTTTTGTGTATTCCGTTTTGGTCAAATGCGAATTTTGCAATAAAGTATTATTTTTAACTATGTAGTTTTTTTTTTCTTTTTTGTCTTATCAATTTATATTTGCGGCTGCTAAGATAATGCTGAGATGGACATCAAATTCATGCGAAGATATACGGCTATCTAATTTGCTTGTTTGAATGTAAAATTCCTTTCAGTTGTCCACCTGATTTACGCTGCATTTTAATTGCATAATTGGTCCTTTTAATTCTTAGATACACAAGATTGCTGTCCTATTTGCTAAGAGCATGTGACCATTTCTATATTTTAAAATTTTCCAGTCGTATTTGAATCTTGAGCTATTAATTATGTTATGATTAGATCCATTGGATTTGAGGATTAACCACAGCTGATAGAAATGAACCTATAGACTGAATTCTCGGCTGCTAGGCAACGATGCATTTTATTTTGCAGTAAAGTTAACCCCGATCTCCATAGTACATACAAACAATATCACGATAGATTATGTAAAGACATGAATACTCCTCGTATATAATGAAAAAAAAAAAAAGAAGTTATTAGACACATAAGTGATAGACACAATTAAATATAATTAGTAAAATAACGTAGATATCATTATAATGATACAAAAAATAAGTTAATGAAAGAAGGGAGAGGTAAAGGAGTTGTATTATTCTTTAGTTGCATCAAGTTATGGCCATCGTTTTTGCATATGTGTAATTACTTCCATAACGAAAAATACACTCTTCCATCTCGCCGAGGTACTTTCTCCCTCTTTTGTATGACTTCCATGCATTAAATAATTTCATAATGCTTAACAACCATGATAGAATTCAAAAGAAAAAAAAAATGATAGAATGCATAATAAATGAAACAAAAATGTGTAATAAGAATGCTAAAATGTGATTGGAGAACGAGGCAACAGAATTTAAATAATTCAAAAAATTTCTTTCGCTTACTTGAACTTATGAGAAGATAATTGAATAACAAAAATGATAATACAAATAAATCATGCAAAAAAATATATTAAATTTTATGTGAAAAATCTCTTCAAATTAAAGAGGAAAAAATTACGGAATATTCTGAGTTAAAAGTAAATTTTATTATAATTAAATGAATATAATAGATATATATAATCTTAATTATATCAAACAAATTGAACAAAATTCAATTTGAACTAAATGAAAGACTAATGAGTTGAATAAGACATGCCAACTATGTGCTATCAATTACAACTTAACAAATAGATCTCAAAATAATAATCTAACTATTGAAGATGAATTCCCGGACGTCCCTTACTAACTATTCAAATTTCAACTCAATCGAAACACGGGTCAATAATCTTTCATATGACTTACCAACTTTTCTACAAATAAGAGAGTAGAAAGTTACTAAAAATTTAGAGACTTCAATTTTAATGGAAAATTTGCCCTTACAATTTACAAAAAAACCAATCTAATTGTCCATAAAGAAGATGTATGTATCCTTCAACTACTGACCATAAATTAACTTGATCGAATCACAAACAATCCTCTAATTATACAATTGATTAAAACTGCACGCAAAAAATTGCTAGAGTATAAACTTACGAAAATTGGAGAGAAACAAGGCTTACTGTATTCAAAATACAATCTCCATCATTCAAAAATAAGAATCAAATATTCTCTATCAACTATTCAAGTTTTAATTTGATCAAACAACAATATCCTTTTCAAATATAAAATCAAAGAATATTACTTTTTCCTCCCTCTTTTTGGGTAGTCTCCCTCCTATCCTCTCTTTCGACAATTTTTTTTTTCAGCATTGACTTTACTAAGTTTTTCCAACTAAAAGGGGTATTTATACCTTTTTTAATTATTTTGAGTTATAACTCTAAAAAATTTGAGCTATATATCTACATATAAATGGACTAATAAGCCCAATAATTCTTTTCCTCTTGACTATATAGAGATATTGACCATCTCGATCAATATACAATACAGTTTAAATTTTCATTTTGATAATACCTTTGTCAATATATCAATAACATTATCATCTATATGAAACTTTTCAAGTGCTAATTGTTTTGAATTAAGAATATCTCGTATCCAATGATACTACTCATAAATATATTTTGACTTAATATAAAGAGTTGGATTCTTACCAAGATAAATGACATTCTGACTATTATAGTACAACATATAACTTGATTGTTCAAAACTGAGTTATTTCATAAATTTTTTCATCTAAAATAGTTCTTTAAACGTTTCAGTTATTATAATAAACTCTACCTCTATAATTATTGTCAACTCACTGTTTCTCCTATAAAAACAATCATATACCCTAAAATAAATTTTTTGAAATTAATATTACTTGTTATATCTGAAGTTATAAATTTAGTAAAAATAAATTTATTATTCAAAAAATAAATTTTCAAATTAATGGAGTCTCACAAATATTTGTCAAAAAAAGTTTAACAACAATGATGCAAGCTGAATTTCGTAGTTACTGCACTTTTATTGAAATCCATATTTAACAATAAATGATAGAAAAAAAAACTTTTTTTATATTCGCAAATAATAAGAAATTTGTAATTATTTACGCAACATTACTGTAAACTAATACTTAACAAGTACAAAATAGATACAAGACACAAAAATAAAGGTAGTAAACTAATTTCTCTAACTTTTAAAATTACAATATTTTTTTTATAAAATTTTGACAAACCACATGCGTACTTATTAAGTAAAATTTAATAATTAATTAAAATAATAATTTGATATTTTAAAATTAATTTAAATTTAAATTATTTCATTTGAATTCACGTCAAAAAAAATAAATACAAAAATTTAGATATAGAAGTAAAAAATTTCAAATTCATTCGGTTTAACATTCAAATTAAGTAACTCTGAAATGGTGAGCACTGAGTGATACCATTGCACATTAGTTAGCTGGCAAGCACGAGGGGGCAAGCCACACGTGGCAAGAAAATTTAAAGGCAGAGGGATGGCCATTTCTGCAGAGAGATCAGAGATCCTAGGATTGATTATCCTTGTGCCATTTTCTGTGGGCTATATTATTTGTATAATTGTCTAATTCGATCCGCCATTTCGATTGGTAGAATATGCCGCGATGTGATACCTTAAAATTAAAAAAATAAAAAAAAAAAGAAAAGAAAAAGAAAACCACAGAATACTTTTTTGATCTATAAACCACTGACTAATCAAATTGCGGAGGCTTCCATTTTCATTGGCCCGTGACGTACGTAGTGCGTACGATGCCGTAGCCGACTGACTCCAAAGACCCGTACCATAACGCTCTTCAGACGCTTGACTTTATATATATATATATATATATATATTTATTTATTTTATAATTGACTCTGAAATAAGATTTAAATTTAAAATTTAAATTTTTTTAAAAAGAATTTTAACACTATAATTATTATTATTATTTTTTGTTTATGGTTGATTTAGATTGTCGTTTTTGATTAAAAAAATTGGTTTTTGGTGCTTAAATTTTTTTATTTAAAAAATAAAATAAACTAATAAAAAGATAGAAAAAAAAGAAAAAAAAAAAAAGAGGAGAACAAGACGCTAACTTCCGAAGGCCTTGGTTGCATCTGTCTAAAAAATTTCAAAGACGTTTCAAACACGAAGCATCGGAAAGACTTGCTCGCTCACCAATTGCTCGCTCACCAATTCTGTCTTCTCTCGCGGTCGTCCGATTGGTGGGTTGGTAGCGGAAAGCACGTATTACTTTTGTCCGCGCGGTGAAGTCTTAAGGTATGGAAAAGCCCTTGGATCCCTCTTTGGATCCCGTTCTTTAAATATCGAATTTGGAATTGGGTGTCATTTGTTCGACTTCTTGGTTTCATCTGTGGCGTTCGAGTTAATTAGGGGAATTTTCGTTTGTGGGTTTTGGTTAATTTTGCTTCTTCTTCTTGTTTTTTGTATTTTTTTTTTTTGGTTTTGTTTTTTTGAGGCGTTTAGAGTAGAATTAGGGTTTGGCTACGATTGTGATGTTTCTTCAATTCATTTGAGAACGATCGATTATCTGGGTGCTTTCTTTGTTTTTTTTTTTTTTTTTTTTAATTTCTTTTGGCCTTTATCCTTGGGGCTTGTGTTCGTTTTTCTTTCCTGGGCTTTCGATTTCTTTTTTTTTTCTTTTTTGGCTCCAAAGGGTGGTAAATAAGCTTATTTACTTACCGACTCAATTAGCTGTGACTCAAGAGGCTTTTGAATCTTATTGGGAACTTGGTTTCTGTTTTTGGAGCTTTACTTAGAGGTGAATTTTTGGAGATTTTTTTCGTAACTCTGAAGTTATTCTACCTGGCATCCGGGGGGGATCGGGACTTCTCTGGGATGTGTTTGTCTGATAGTGGATGCCATTAATATTAATGTTATATTTGATTGATTGTTTGTTCTTCTAGTTATAGTTCACTAATCTATTGTTTGCATACTTTTTTTTTTCTTTTGCAGAGAATAAAAGTAAATGACAGGAATGGGAGTGTCGAGAGATTATTCCCGACACAGAACCTGTTCAGGGAAGAAAACATCGAAGAGCTGCACAGTACAAGAAAATCTTGATAACATTGTGCTTATTGATGTTGATAGTGATGGATTTGATAATGTTATCATCATTGATGTTCCTGAGTCTTTGCGGCAGAAATTAAGAGGTCCTGGTGTCCTTAGAGAAGGAAAAAGATATTCATTTCCTGGAATAATATGCATTGATGATGATGAAAGTGATAATGTCAAGTTCCCTCAAAGTAATTCGGAGAGTGGTGGAGATATAGATAGTGATGGCACTTCAAGTTCAAGTTGTCCTTCTGCCTCGGACAATAAGTATAAATGTGTTGATGCAGATGCTAATGGCTGTCACCTTATCAACAAAGAAAGACTGGCATTCAAGTTGTCAAAATGCCAGAGACATTCTCATTCTTCTGTGGAAACTTCCTCAGGAAATTATAATAGGTTGGAGTCTGAATCTGACAGTGATTCATCCCAAAGTGGTTTTTCTGATTGTGAATTTATGGAAGGGTCTTTTGGGGAGCTTAGTGAACACTGGAAAAAGGCTCGTCTGAAAAGAAACTCTGATGTCAATAAGGCTCAAAGTGGTCCAGAGTGCCAGTATACCCATAGGAGTACTGATCATGATTTTGATGTGGAAAACAAGACTAAACAACATGTGGGTGCTGATTCTTTCATTCCACGTATGGAAAATCCTTTTGCCGGGTGTGAGGCTGAACGAGAAAGTGATGCACAGTGTCATCCAACAAGGACTTGTTTTCAGGGTAGTGAACAAAACATTATGGGAGACCATGCTTTTCCAAATTCTGAGCTAAGGCATGATGTACATTCTGTTGGTGAGAAAGCTAGCTTTCAAGATGAAGATGTGTTTCTGTACAAGTTCCATTGTTCATCTGTAATGCATAACATACATCGAAGGAGGGTTGTTTCCAAGGAGACTGTTGAAGAATTTACTTGTCCGACTTCTAGTTCTGAGACTTGTTCAAATGAGGCTCAATTTAAAAGTGCCAGTTCTGTGGAGAAAGGAAAAAAAGTATCTGGAGAAAAGTTTGTGTCAAATGTTCCATGCCCTGAATATACAGTGGTTAGGAATTCTATGGATGGTGCTAGAGCTGTTCCTGAAGAATCATTTATGACTCCCTCCTGGGGTGAACTGATATTCACTCGTGAGAAAGCTGGTCAGCAAGGTCCTTTTGTGAAGAAAATAAATTCTGGTGAAAGGTCCTTTTGTGGGAGTCAATGCCAAGAAACACTGAGTAAGCCTGGGACTTCAACTTTGCCAGAGAGAAATGAGTCTTCTACTGATGCCACGCCTAATGTTAAAAAATGTGATGAAAGGGATTCAGTACGTGCTTCTCCTACTGATAGCATACATGATATTCAGAGAGATATAATCAATGAGCGGGAAGAGCTCAAGAAGACAGAGGAATACAAGCGAGCGGTAGAAGAAGAGTGGGCAGCCAGACAGCTACAACTAAAACTCCAGGTGCAGTAATATGCATATCAGTCCCCTGATTAGCTTCTTCTTTCCATGTGCTGTGGCAACAAAAATATACTGGATAAGTAGTGAAGCTGATTTGTGTCTGCTTGTGACTAGCATCTGTAGGTGTTCTGTGCATGTCTACATGATTGTTTTGGTCATAATAATACTGTGGCAATTCTTTGGTTCTTTTGCAGGCTGAAGAGGCTCAACGATTGCGGAGAAGAAGAAAAGCTGAATGTTTGCGTATTTTGGACATGCAGAAAAGGCAGAAGCAGCGAGTGGAAGAAGTGAGAGCAACACAAAAGATGGTGTGTTTATTTTTGGTTTTCCCTCTTCCTTCCTCACCATCTACAAAAACTTTCTTGCAAAATTGTCCCCTCTGTGTGTGTGTTTTCTCCCTTCTTTCTTCTTCTATCAATATATTTTGGAACTTTACTAGTGTTACTGTAATTGGTCTCTCTATGCTATATTTAGGATGAGGAGAACTTGAGCATGAAGGAGAGATTTCGTGGTGAAGTAATTAAGCAGCTACACAGGTTGGAAATGACATGCTTTGATATGGCTTCATTGCTTCGTGGCCTGGGAATCCACGTGGGAGGTGGGTTCCATCCCTCATTGCCTGAGGTGAGTCACTAACTAATGCAGCTTGGATGTGCGATTTTATTATTAAATTGTGTTAATGCTACGTAATTTGATCAATTCCTGAGAATCTCTGATGTGACCTACCTATGATGGTCCTTTGCTTTTTCCAATTAAGGAATTCAATCTTCTTGTCACGGTATCCGTCTATACAACTGTATGAAGATTGAATAGTGACTTGTTGGCCATGTGTATTAGCTTAAATGTTGCCTTACGCCTTTACCTATTGGTCTATTATATTTAGCTTGTAACTTTGTTGAAATTGTTTGGGCTAAAGACAGAGAGGTTGGGTGAAATTTCATGTTTTTAAGCCATACAATTTTGTATCATTTTTATTAATGATGATATTCTGCATTCAGGTGCAGGCAGCCTATAAACGAGCCTTACTGAAATTTCATCCTGACCGAGCATCAAGGACTGACATTCGTCAGCAGGTTGAGGCCGAGGAAAGATTTAAGCTTATTTCTCGCATGAAGGAAAAGTTTTTGTCCTTGTGACACCGAAGACTAACTAAAAAGTCAGTACTCAATACTTCTTTGTATATGAGAACAATTTTTACTGCACGAGATGTAATGTTTGCTATTTTTAATATGTCAGACAAGATTGACTATTTTTAACTTGTATATTCTGCTATTAAGTGAAAAATTATTGTTTTACTGTCGTTCCATATGCTTGATGATGGACCAATTGACAGGCACAGACATAACAAGGTAATTCGTGTCAATGGGGAGCCTCTGAGTTGATGAAGCACTGGAGAATTTCATTTGGCCCGAAAAGGACGAAGTCTAAGCATTAACTTTGTCTGGCATACTACTAGTGTACACAGTGCATTCATAATTCTAGTTCACAATAACTGGAGCATTAGCTGAAGTCAATTTTGTGGGTTTATGTAAGGAATGCGAGAGAGAGAATAACGAGAAGAAAAGGAGATCAAGAATAATATCTGGAGCAGAGAATTGAGAAGGTTGGGAACAGAGAGTCAGACAGAGAGGAAGAATCTTAGCGAGGGAAACAAATCTTATGATGTCAATTCATCAATCAATCAATCGTACTCATTACATAACAGAATTACAGTTTAATACCTCTCAAGTTCTAACACACACAAAGGGAGTCAAACGTGGTAGAATTTTCTTTTGTGACTCCCGGAAATTATCTTTTGTGACCCTGGTCGCCAATTTGCAAATCTCTCAGGTTTCAGGAGATGGAAATCTTCTCCCCATATCTGATGAGTACCGTGAAGTGGTAGAATGGATATCCTGGGAGTCTTTTTTGCTTGAACATGCAGCTTCCCTTGCCTGAAATCTCTTTGTGCTAACTTTGAGAGATTGAACGCAGGCCACAGCCTCAGAGATTCGTTAAAGATCATGCTCACCTGAAGAGGAAGATATGACAGAATTTTATACACAAAAATAATTAAGGGTCACATAATTGCAGATAAATTGATGAATTGACGTTAGAGATATGGCGTGCTTATAGTCTTCCATTGTACAATTCCATCTGGACTCGATTCTCTTAGCCAAATAATTCAGGCACTTCCTCCTTTTCCCTGCCTGCCAATCGGAGAACTGCAGGCAGGGAAACATTCCGGGTAAGTGAGCTTGTAGCTGTTTCATGACCAGCAGCTTAAAAAGAGTTGCATTCTCAATCGGATCATCAATTGATATCTTCTTCATTTAATCATTGTCATGATATGCCTTCATAAGTTGTCCAACCATGTCACTTCCATAATCATCAAGTTCAACCCTCGTTGCCTCCTGCTCTCTTTTCTTGACTGTCCCTCCAATTCCACATCATCTTATGTTTTCATAAATTTCCTGGCGAAGAAGGTGATACTCACTTAAAAGAGCAGAAAATAAACCTTGTGTAGAAAGGGAGGGTTATAAATAAGGGATTTGTTAAAAGATGGAAACTAGAAAAGAGTCCATATTTGGGCTGAAGTGCCGGTTCATCTCCTCCAACTGATTCTTTACTGGTATTTATTACTAATCCTTTGAGTGTTTACTGGTATACATTACCAATCCTTTTAGCTTGCTAGGGAAGAGAGGGAAAAAGTATACCCTGTCCTAGGAATTGCAACTCTGAAGTTGTTTCTGGCAACAATTTCACCCATCTTTGTCTGCAAATCAGATATGCTTATCCTTCTAACTAACTGCTTCCAAAAGCTGTCCTTGACATTAGTTCTGGTGCCAGGACCCTGAATTCCTGGTATACCTCAATCTTCTTGGCTTTGTTGTTCACTTGTAGAAGGATCCTAGCATCAATGCAAAGCCAACAACCTTCCTTTACTTGTTTTTATTTGGTTCTGGAAAAATGAGAGCAGAGAGGAAGAGGCATACAAGAGCAACTCTCCTTGTTTCATTTCATTGATTAATTCACACACACATATATTACAATCATCATTGTAAATTCAAATACACCAAGCTGTGACATACCACTAATTTGTGTAGGAAGTAATATTAGAATTTCAATTTCTAATTTCTAATTCAAATTAATTCAAATTCAAATACAAAATTAACTTGTTAAAAAAGTTAAACAAAAAAAAAAAACTTTAAACTTTTCTATAAAAGGATTTGAAATTACAAAATTCAAATTTTTAATTGTTGCTTGACAGTTTTTTTTTTTTTTGTATTTCAAATTGAAACTTAAAATTCAAACCACTAATTACATCATTGTTTGATGGATTAAGTTACTTATAAAAGAAGTTATCTAAAATTATAAACTAAGTTGTTCAAATATGAATTTCAAAACAAAAGGTGGTTACAAAATCAATCTAGCTCCAATTCCTTAAGATTACAACTATTATAACAACTTTTTAGACTTTAAAAGGAAAATGATACTTTGACAACAAATCTTTATTGATTTGCAAAATGGGAGAGAACTTTACTCCTCCTTGATGCTTTAATTTTGTATCCCTATAGCATCTTTTAGTTCTTTAAACATTGCTTTATGCAAACCTTTAGTTAATATGTCTGTAATCTAATCTTTTGTGCAGCAATACACTAAATTAACTTCACCTTTTCCTTACACCTCTCGTATGAAATGAACTTTAACATTGAAATGCTTTATTCTTCCATATTGCTCTAGATTTCTTGAAATTGATATGGTAAATTGATTGTCACAAAGGTGGTTGTTGCTTCTATCAGCTTTAGTTTCAAATTTGCAAATTTTTTTTTTATCTAAATGGCATAGTTTAATGTTGATATTGCTACAATATATTTAGCCTCAACTATGAGTTGTGTCATTATATATTGCTTCTTAGAGTTCTAGTTAAAAACTCTAAAACCAAGGGAGAATATATGGTAAGATGAATTTCATTAAGGCAATGCATAAACCTTGATAATTAACTTATTGAATACATAATATCTAGTCTTGTGGCAGATAAATAGAGTAGACATCCAACGAGGCTTCAATAACAATTGTCATTTGCTTTAGGTGAGCCATCCTTTTTAAAAATTTACTTCTAGGAGTCAAGAATGTGGGAGAGGTTTTACATTTCACCATCTTGAACTATTGTACACTTGGTTAGCATATTTTGGTTTGATGTATAAGGATTCCTCATTTGGATTGCTGAATTTTTAAACTAAGGAAGTAACTCATACTACCAAGGTTAGTTATTTCAAACTTTTTTTCTTTTAATATAGCTTTCTTAAATTGATAAATCAAATTGAGTGAATCTCTAATGATCATGAGATCATTTAAATATATTGACACATAAAGAAAATGTTTTTCTTCTTTATTGACATAAAGAGTGGCATCACTAAAATTTTTGTTAAATCCAACACTAATAAGATATTCATGAATTCTTGAATACTTAGCTCTTAGGTTAGTTAAAATAGATTTGTTCCTAAAGCTCACCATTTAGAAATGCTAATTTGATATCCAATTGATGCATTAGCCAATGTATTTGAGTAACAATTGTAAGTTATAACTTTATGGTATCAAGTTTAGCAATTAGTACAAATATTTCCATATAATCCATTCTAAGCTATTAAGCAAAGCCTTTTGCCACAAGTATGACCTTTAACTTATTAATAATCCCATTTATGCTTAATTTAGTCCTATAAGCCCACTTGATTGCAATTGACTTTTTGTTTAAGGGTTTGGGAACAAGGATTCCAGTTTAATTTTTTTGTATGGCTATTATCTCCTCCTGCAATGCATTTCTCCATGTTGTATGTTGGGAAACCTCCTAAAAATTAGATAGCTTAAGTTTAACTTTAAAGTTTTTTTCATAAATATTAGGCTTTTAGTTCCTTTATTTGAAAAATGATCAATATTCTCATTTCTGTCATCCTAATGCTGAAATTGTTCAATTAGAGACTACTTTAGTTCCATTTCTTTACTTTATGAAATTTGAGATTTCTATTGATTAAAACCTTGTAAGAGTTGATATCAAAGATCCTGTAATTTGTAAAAGTATCAATATAGCTAGTAAAGATTGCAATTAAAGTTTTATGGTTTAGTTTGCTTTTTTTAGAATCTACTACTTGAACATAATAAATGCATAAAAATACTTTTAGATGACATAAAGATGGTTTATTATGAAACCAAGCTTCTTAAGGAGTAGACTTTGGTATAACTTTGGAAGGCAATTTATTTGGCAAATAAATTGTAGTTGTAATAGCTTATACCAGAACTCCTCAAGAAGTTCTTTCTCTATTAACATGCACTTGTTCATCTCTATAATAATCCTATCCTGCCTTACACTTACCTTATTTTGTTAAGGTGAGTAAGGTGTTGTTAGTTGTTGTTGTATACTAGAGAATGAGCATATGCCTTTAAAGACTTTAGATGTAAACTTAAAGCCATTATCAATTTTTATTGTTTGAATTATATAATCTAATTGCCTTTCTATCCAAGTTTTAAACTTTTTGAATATAGTAGTAGCATTAAATTTTATTTTGAGAAAATAAATCCAATTTTGAGAAAATAAATCCAATAAAACTTGGTAAAATTATTAATAAAAACAATGTAATATTTGCTACCATTGAAAAAGCTTGTTCTTATAGGACCTTAAAGGTTTAAATGGATCAATTGAAGCTTATTTTGAGCTATCTTGGATTAATTTGTATGAAAGGGGAGCCTTGTTTATGTTTTTAATTGACAAGTTTTGCACACATTATTAGTTTGATATAAGTTAGGTAAGCTAAAAGCCAAATTCCTTTTTCTATATGGTTTAAATTCCTATATTATGAAAGTGACCTTATCTTAAAGCTAGATGTTGCATTTTGTTTGTGTTTATATGGAAGCTTTTTACATTTATAGGCATTATAATCAATTGAGCAACGACATAATCACAAATAAGACATGAATTGTTTTTACAAAGTACAAAATTCCATTTTCTAAAAGTTAACCAATACTCAGCAAATTCTGATTGATATGTCAAACAAACAAGACATTTGAGATAATTTTGATACTTAAGTTTGTGTTAATCAATATTGTACCTTTTCCTTGGACTTGCATAAGTTATACATTACTTAATCTTATTTTGAACTTAAATGTTATGTCCAAGATTTTGAAAATCTTTGAATTTGGCAACATTTAGTTAATAGATCCATTATTGACCAACCAAATTCTAGGGTCTAGTATGTTGGTGCAAGCTATTGCCATAAAAAGCTGATCATTTATAAGTTGGTCTTAATCAACTAGTGAGCCTTTTTAGTTTGCTATGATTTTTGTTGTAGTTGCTACTACTTGTCCCTATGCTAACATATTCTTTCATTGTGCCTTTCCTTGTTATAGACTTTGCAAACAAGATTAGGCCTTCTCTAATAATGCTTGGACAAGTGTTTTGTTTTTTCATAATGCTTACAAGGAGCATATTGCTTCTTATTACCAATTTTGCTAGATTCATTTTTCTTTTCATGTTGCTTGCTCCCTTGCTTATTTTCTGCTTATGAACAACGTGTAAAGCTCCTTCTAGGATATTTTCTTGACTTAAGAGTTTTCTTTACTCTTGAGCTTGAAGTGTGTTGATCAACTTACCTAAGGAGATGGTGTTTAGGTCCTTTGAGTCTCTTAGAGAGAATATCTTGGCCTTAAACCTCTCTAAAATGCTCACAATAACCTTTTGAGTCATATTTCTATTTGAAAAATCTTCCCCAAGCACCTTAATTTTATTTACAACCTTTTGTAGTATGTCATTATAATCTTTAACTACTTTTATCTCTTTCATTCTCAAAAGCGCAAATTCTCTTTTAAGATAAAGTCATTGTATAATTCTTATCTTTTGGCTACCACCATACTCCTCCTTAAGATTATTTCAAACTTTGTTGGTTATTTCACAAGTTATAATCCTATTAAAAATGGACTCAGTGATAGTTGTGTGTATACAAGTGAATGTTTTGTACAATTTTGACACTTGCTTATTGTGATGTATTAGTTGAGCCATGGTTGGGTTTACTGGTAAGAAAATAGGTTTAGTTTCTTTCTCTATAACCCTTTAAAGTTCAAAAATTCTTACGTAAACTTTCATTGTCATTGTCTATTATGTGTGGTTTCTACCAATGAACTTTGGAGGAGGAAGGGGTGAAAAATTAGTGAAAGCCATACAAAATAGGCTATGTAATTTATGAAATTTACCTCACAAAGTGTTTGCTCTCTTTATGTTTCACTTAATACATCACTAAGAAGATTTTCTTACTTTGACCAATATGAAGATATCAATCCAAAGGATTTTAGCTCCATATATAAGCTTCTAGTTTACAAGGTTGTTGTTAGTAATACTAGAAAATAAGAAAAATGCAAAAAGGTGCAAGCCTTACTAAATAAGAGGAAGATTTTATTGTATTTATTTTAAAAATAACTTAAATTAATTTGTACATTTCGTATATTCTCATTATATAAGAGGATTTGAAATTATAGAATTTGAATTTCTAATTGTTATTTGACAGCATTTTGTATTTTAAATTAAAACTTAAAATTCGAACTATCAATTACATTATTACTTGATAGGTCAAATTATTTACAAACAAGATATTTAAAATTACAAACTAAATTGTTCAAATATAAATTTCAATACAAAAGGTGGCTGCAAAATCATTCCAGCTTTAATTCTTTAAGATTGCAATTGTTATAGTAACTTTTTAAACTTTACCGAGAAAATGACATTTTAATAGTAAATCTTCATTAAGTTGCAAAATGGGGAGCGCCATTAGAAATTCATTGAAGAACTGGATAAGATTTAATAATAAATATAGATACAAACTAACTTAAAATAAAAATTCTCCGGCTCATTCAAGCCGCTGCTCCTTTTTGGCTTACATAATCATCATCAACTTGGTGCTTTCTGCTCCGAGGCTTAAGGGCCTTTTGTCATTGGCTATTAAAGATTCTGATTATAGAATCTATCTATAGAGGCAGTAAAATCATTTACAAATCACAAGCAATCCTTTTAGTAATTTTTTTTTTCATTTATAAAAAATAGTGTATTTTTCCAATACTTTAATTATCATTTTTTTGCTTGTAAACAAATGTTATATACATTCACAGTAGATGCAACTCAGAGTAAATTACATTTATTTCAAATGTCGTCGTGAGTGAAATATGGACATTTCATAAATTAAGTCATTTGCAAGAAAGGGCGATGAGGACTGCACCATTCTTTATATTCGGTTTTGGTATTGGTAAGCTTCTCCTTTTAGCACGAAACTAATAGAGTTGCAAAAGCAATTGGTCCAATCTGTTACCCCTTTCATCCTGAAATGGTTGATGATGAAATTAATGATTACATTCAATTGTCCAGAAACCCTGTCTCATCAGATATTTCATTAGATATCTTATGTTTTTCTTTTATGCTGGTCACAATACAAGGAAAAAGGACAATACATCATTGAGGTTGCTTTTGAAAATCACTCGGGAGAACAAGTACATTAAAAATGAGATACTATTAGACATCTTACAATTCTGATTTTACAATGTCTCCAGCATGATTTGAACTCCATGTTGTGGGCGCAGTCCCATACGTTGAACCGGCGAATGGATGTAATTATGCGACAATGTAAATCTGTAGCATTGCAGAATCATTGAGAGCGCAATCTTCATTTCTGTAGTTGCGAAGTCCATGCCCACACAAATTCGGGGTCCCAAACCAAATGGAAGAAATGCAGAGATATTATTGTTAGTAGCCTTAGCCAACCCCTCTGCAAATCTTTCTGGTTTGAAAAGATGAGCATCGTCTCCCCATATTTGAGGGTCAATGTGGCATGCCAGGTTAGGAATGAAGATATCCATCCCTCCGGGGATAATCAGCTTTCCCAATCGGCCTTCTCTTTCGGCTTTTCTTATCAAATTAACAAATGGAGAAAATAGCCTCAGTGATTCATTGATTATCATGCTCATCTACAAGTTTAGAAGAGGAGAAAATTTAGATGCTAAGTTGGTAACTGAAAAGAAGAGATATAAACAAACTGAATCAAGGACAGGGTAAGAATTTCCTTTTTTACCGTTTTCATTCTAGCTATGCCATCTGCTGTTGGATCGCGCCGGCCAAAGAGTTCAAGGACCTCATTCCTTGCTCTGTCTTGCCAATCTGTGTGGATGGCTAGCAGAAGAACTGTCCAAGACAGTGCACTTGTGGTGGTTTCTTGACCAGCAACATAAAAAACTTTGCACTCGTCGATCAATTCGTCTAATGAGATCTTCTTAGTCCTGTCTGGATCCTTATAAGCCTTTACGAGTAATCCAAGAAAGTCATTGCCAGGGCCATCCATTTCACTTTTCATTGCTTCCTCTCTTCTGTTCACAATATCTATTATGGCATCTCGTATCCCTTGTTGTAGTTGGTCAAATTCGATATCATCATTTGCTTTAAAGAGTTTTCTGTGCAGAAAAAACCATGCTTACTAAAGTACAAAAGTGATACAATCATTCCTTGTTGGAGAGGCTTGAAGAAAGTTTACCTAATTAATGGAATTCCAGCTTTGAATTGGCTTCTACCAATTATTTGGGCCATCCTATTCAACATATTAAATATTTGCTCCCCTTCCTGATAGCTGCTTCCAAATGCTGTCCTTGAAATAACTTCTGATGTTAAAACCTTGAATTCATGGAGTACTTCAATCTCTTTGCCTTCATGGTGCCTCCATCTTTTGATCATTGCCTCTACACTTAAAATCATCGCAGGAACCATTTTCTGCAAAGATATTCATTTTGTTGTTCGACTTGGGGGTTAATACTTTGGTATTGTTACATTAGTCATAATTCAGAATTCAGACATGTTAACTCAACATAAACAAAACTCACTTTCAAGCTGTCTGCATGGAAAGCATGATTTGCTAGTTTACGAATCTTAAACCATTTTTCACCTCTTGATAACGCAAGTCCATCCCCCAGTAATTTCCTGCTCTGTTCCTGCATGGTCGTTTTGCAATACGTTCCGTCTTTATTGTTCAGTACTTCTTTGACCAGTTCGGGTTCGGTGATCACCATTTGGGGTCGAGTACCGTACCAATAGAGGAAGTTCATTCCTACAGCAAATAACAAGAAAAATTCACATTAGCAATTTGGTTCAAAACCTGTTGGTTCAAGATCCAGGACTAATGTAATTCAACTAAATGATTATTGCACCATAGAGCTTGATCCACGAATAAATGTGTGGCAAAATCCTCGGAAACATTTCATAGGACAATTCCATTGGATTGCTCATGGCTGCCTTCCTTGTGTTGGAGATTTCCTTGATGTTTCCATGGAGGAATCCGTAGGATGGGCCTCGTATTCTTTGTGATCTCATCATAGACTGTATGAGAATTGGAGTCAACCATACTTTGTTCAAGAACTTAAAGAGAATATAGAGAAAACATAGACACAAGAAACTTGAAACATAGACTACAATGTTTCCCATATCCACTCAATCAACGGATAATCAACCGTAAACTCAATGTATCCAACTGATAATGCTTATGATGTGGGGGGCTTGGGATCAATAATTGTCAGGGATGGCAGAAACTTACAGATCCTGACTTTGGCTCGTATAAATCAAATTCTAGTAGCTAGACAATGACGCGACCTGTCAATATCATACGTCATGGCTGACGGATGCATTTTGACAAAAACCACATTCTTGGTGGCATACTTTTAAAATACAGATTCCATGACACCATCTATGTTTTTATATTGAATGTAAATGGCCGTTTAAGCAAACAATCTGAACCGGCATCGATTACATTGGGATGACACCTACTCCTGTGCTGTACTTTAGTAAAAAGTCAGATTCTTCGTGGTGCAGGTAGACATCGGAATAAGCATATTTTTAATTTTTAACTTTTTTATTATTTTTATTGCAGTCTTAAAGGTTTATTTTATTTTAATAATTTCTTTATCCTTTCTTTAAGTCATTCAAATGGCAGTAAGTAAACGAGGGCCGGACATTAGGCTCCCTAAACAACGACATTAGCACTGAGCCTCTTCATTGTAAAATGAACCCTCATCTTCATTGCAATACATGTTAGGCATAGTTAAATCTCCACTTGACTTTAATTGTCTCAAGATAATCATAATTAGTTTTCAATTGTATGTTCACATTTATGAGTTATTCTGAACATCAATCAAATTTAAACAATACTTAAATTTAATTATAAGAATAAATTTCTTCATTATATCTATAGGATTATCAAGTATATCAATTTTTTTTTTATTAAGACCTTATCTTGTAGTAGAATTTAACGAAGAAAATAATACTTAACATCAATGTATTTGATCATTTCACGTTACATTTGACTTTTGATCAAAGGTATAGTGCTTTGGACATCATCATGTGTAACAGTACGATCTTGTTGTAGACCCAAATTGCCAATAAGATCTTGTAACCATAATTCTTCTTTCACTTCTTTTGTAACTGTCATGTATTCAATTTTTGTTGTAGACAACAATTGTAAACTGTGAAATTAACTTCCAACAAATGGGACAATTAGAAAATGTGAAAATATAACCTTTTAGTGACTTTTCGTTATCAAAATCATAGAATCGACATCCAAGTATATTACAACCGATGCCGTTATTACTGTTGAACACAAACCAAAATGTATTAATTTTCTGAGATATCATATTATTCATTTCATTGCTTCCAGAGAGCTTGACTAGCTTATGGCACAATCAAAAAATGTGTAAAAATAATCTCCTAAGGACATTCTCTTGTCTAAATCACCAGCTTAGTTAGAATCTACATATTCAATTATATTACCACTATTGTTATTATTCTTTCCATACACCAAAACATCTTTGGTTCCTTTAAGATATTGTAGAATCTATTTCACCACCTCCCAATAAGCTTAACCAAGGAGATTTAAAAAATCTGGATAGCACACTAATAACGTGGGAAATGTTAGGATGAGTATAGACAATAGCATACATAATGCTACCAGCTACATTATCATTTGAAACTCATACCATATGCCTTATTTCTTCTTTTGTTTAAGGTGTTTGTGTTGCAAATAGTTTGAAATTACTTATTACTAGAGTGCTAATAGGCTTGCAATTTTACGTTCCAAATTGTTTTAGAACCTTTTCAATAAGTACTAGGTCTCAATGCCTTAATTTCGATGAATATCTATGCATAGTATTTTATCAATCGCTCCTAAAGTCTTTTAATTCAAACTTGCCACTCAGTTAAGCAATTAATAAATCATCAATGTAGAACAATAAGCATATGAACAAACTATTAGACACCTTTTATGACAAAAACAACTATCATAGTTACTCTTATAGTAATCATTATTGATCATTAAACTATTACACTGCTTGTACCATTGTCTAGTGACTGTGAAACCATAAATTGACTTTTAGTAAAGACAGATGATCCTCCTTTCTTAAATCTTTAAAACCTTTTAGCTAATATATGTAAATCTTCTCATCAAAATTTTCATGTATAAATGTTTTCTTGACATCGAGTTGCTCTAATTCTAAATTAAACATGACAATTCTTATAAGTAATATTTGAATAAAATTTTACGTTATTCCAAGAGAAAACACTTCATTGAAGTTAATATCTTAATGTTGTGTAAAGTCTTTTTTAACTGGAAGTGTCTTATATTGTGCAATCTTAGCTTTTGGAATTCCTTCTTCCATTTGTAGACTTTTTTGCACCTAATGATTTGGTTCTTCAACAATTTCACTAACTTCGAATTTGATTCTTATACAAAGACTCAACTTCCTCTTTTGTGGCAATAAGCCATTTAAAGGATTCAAAAGTAGAAATAACCTTTAGATAAGAATTGAGTTTTGAATTATTAATCTCCTCCTTGATAGATAGGAAAAATGCTATGTCATATTTATATTGCATGGATAGTCTAATTTCTCTTTGTCTTTTGTTTATTGTGATATTGTAAGAATCTTTCTCAGAATTTATAGCTTTTGATTTGACCTTTAAAGCTCAAGTTTTGTAATTTTAATTGAACATCTTACTTTTTATCCTCATCTATTGGTTGGACTTTATTGTGTTCTTACACTAAAGTTAGATCTTTCACCTATAGTTCCACTTGCTTATTGACTTCATAGTCATCATCACCCATTATAAACTACTTTCCTCTTAAGAGCATGGTCAACTTAACAAAGATCACATTTTTACTAATCATAAATATAGGTGACTTTTGGTTAACATAACATAGCTTATATCTTTTGACCTCTTGTGCATAGTTTAAGAATATACACTTTTTCACCTTTGACCTGAACTTATCTTCTTTTTTATGGGCATAAGCAAAACAACAAACTAATTTAAATTTAAAGTAATCAATAAGAGAATTGGACTATACCTCCTCTAGAGTTTTTGTTTCAATAGCTATTGACAAAGACTAGTTGACTAAGTAATAAGTGATGTTGATGGTTTTAGCCTAAAAACTTCAAGTAGTTTCACTTGTGAGAGCATCCAACAAACTCTCCTAAAGTGTTTTATTCATTCATTTTGCAACTTCATTTTGATGTGGTGTATGTTTAATTGTATGATGTTGAATAATACCTTCATTCTTAAAAAACTTATCAAACTTACTAGAACAATAGTCCAAACTATTATGAGTTTTCAAGCATTTGATCTTCTAATTGGTTTCCCTCTTAATTAAAATGTTTCATTATTTGAATTTGCTGAATAATTTACTCTTCCATTTAAGAAAACACACTTATACTTTCTTTGAAAAGTCATCAATGAAAGTCAACAATATCTTTTATGGTCTTTAGATGCAACAAAAGCGAGTTCCTATAAGTTAAAGTGAATATAGTCTACCATATTTTTGGTTTTTTGGATCACTGTACTAAACTTTACTTTATTTTCCAAAGACATAATGTTTGTAAAACTCTAGATTACTTATTTTTTTACCTTTAAGCAATTCACATTTGCTCAAGCTAATCATGCCTCACTCACTTTTGTGACTTAGTTATATTTGCCATAACTAAACAAACTTAAAACTTGAATCTATTGTGAAATATTTGCAAAGTTAGTAATTGTACTTTTTTTGAATATATTAAAGACCATTTTCCAATTTTCTTTTATCATGATCAACACACTATTATAAACTTTATATGAGATTTTTTGAGAGCTATGTAACCTGTCAAAATTTTAATTTTCTAATAATTGCATCATACATCTTGATTTGAATAGTACTTATACCAATAACAGTTAATAGCTTATTGCCCTTCAATAAGATTGTTCCACTATTAATTGATTTGTGCATAAAGAACCAGTGCTTATTAGGACATATGTGAAACATATAACATAAATCAAGGATCCATTAATCATTTGAGTTGCTGGTCGAAACCATTAGAACATTATCATTGTTAAAACTTTCTCTTAGGAATATGTCCCTTTTCATGATAATGATAACATGTGGCTTTCCTATGCCTAGATTTAGACCTAGATTTGCCTTTATTACCAGAACCCTTTTGAGTTTATCTTTAATAATTAAACTGTTTGCTTAATTCTTAACAAACTTTTCTGTTATCACTTCTTTAACTTCTTTAAATTTAGTCATACCTTTATGTCATCTAAAGAAAGACTTTTCCTAGTAAACAATATTGTATCAACAAAATTTTCATAAAATAAGGGTAGCTTGTATGGTAACATGATAGCTAAGTCTTTATTTTCAATTTTAACAATATTTTTTTAGTTCTAAGATTACTTTATTAAACTTAACTAAGTAATCTTGTATAGTTATTCCTTCTTTCATCTTGAAAGTGTAAAGATAATATTTTAAATACACCTAATTAGTTATAGACTTGGTCATATACTAGGACTTCAATTTATACCATAAACCATTTGGCATGGTTTAATCTACAACTTTACATAATACCTTATTTGATAAGCATAATAATATTGTATAATATACCTTATCTAGGAGCTCCTCTTTTTTCTCTTTTGGCATAATCTTTGATAATTTTCTTTATCTTTGGTTTCCTTAGTCCTTACTAGACTGACAAAATTCATATTTTGATGCACTGTATATTGGACTCAATGTTTTCGTAAAATGTTTTTCATTTATTTTGTTGCCAATCTTTTAGCCATTGCAAAATGTAATCAAGAATTAGTTGTGTGTGAAACCAATTTGTTGTGAAATACCCATGAGACCCTCAAATATAAACTAATTATTTAGGTCGAATGACTAAGTTTGGTAAAATAATATACCTGATGACACTTAACTCTCAGTATTTTTCACTTAAAAAATACTTAATTTTCTTTTTTGTTTTTAAATGGATGAGAGCTTTTGCAACTTATGGCCTTAAATAGCCATATAATTCCCTATTCCAAAAGGCTACTAATGCGTGCTTATAGGAACTAAGGAAATATTTTCTCAATAGTTATAAGGCATTATTAATGTATTTGATTTCTCCTTTGACTATTCAATGTTGGTTGTGAGCAAAGGAGGTGGTAGGCATTAATTTTCCTTGAAAATGACATTATCATGGGTAGTTCTTGCTTGGGAAATGAAATCTTATCTTATAGCATAAGTAGCTTCTTGCTTGGGGAATAAAACCCTATCTTGACTACAATAATCGTAAGGCATGCTTCTCAACTAAACATAATTTTGTGTACACCATTTCTACTAGAAGGCATGTTGAAAGATTTTAAAAAAATAGAAAATACAAAGCTAAAAACTTCATAAGTAAAAATTTTAAAAGAAAAAAAAATTATAAAACCAAAAGTTCAATTTGAGCTAAAAAAAAACTAGAAATTCTTATTAGTTATGTGTTATATAAAAGATGCATTTGACTTTGAAGTTTTTTCACATTTTAGTTAAAAAATAGCCATATAAATAAAAAAATTATACACATATTTAAATATCTTGAAATTTATGAAAGTAAACTAACTAAAAAAAGAATTTAAGTGCATAAGATTTTTATATTTATAGAGTTTTGGAGTAGTAAACTCATTATACTAGCTAAATGTTGGTTGGGGTTAATTCCAAATAAAGGAAAAGAAAAAAAAAGTGCAATAATTTATGCACTTATATGTGTTAAGTGAGTGGGAAAGAAAAATGAGAAAAGTAAATGTGTGTGTATATAAGTGTGTCATACATGTCAATGAAGAAAGAGAGAAAAGAATGAACAAGAGAGTTTTGGTAAGAGCCTTTTAACGTGTGTGAGAGAGAGTATTGTATTTATAAAGTGAGAAAAGCAAAGAAAAAAAAAAACGCAAACAGGGTGGTGTGAAGAAGAAAAAGAAAAAGGAAAGTAAGGTCACTATCCTTAGAGGAGCTAATGGTGGACTTGCTTCAATCAAGTTAAGATTTTATTGGTAAATCTTAAGAACTAGCTATATACATCTAATGTTTCTAATTCTCCATTTTTTGTCCATTCTACTTTCATTTTCACCCTTTAGGGAGATTGCTTTTATTCTCTAATTGGAATCCATTCATTTTGTAATGTTGTTAATGATTATAAGTCAAGATTTCATATTTTTTATGGATTTTTAGAGCTGATAGGTTAATTTTAGTATTTGTACCAAAAGATTATACAATGAACCAATTAATAGTGGAAGCTTTTTGTTGGATTCCGATATTATGAATTTCCTTTTCACATTAAATAGTTTTCCACATAAAAAGTTTGGTCTCTTGTGTATTTATTAATTATTGTTGTTTGATTCAGTGCATTGATATGGAAAGATTATTCTTTTTCCTATTTAGTTAATCTAACAAAAATGACAACAATTTTAAGATATATTGTTTATATATTTGTTTTATTAGGTGAATCCCTTTTTAATAATGACATTAGAGCTTTTGGGTTGTATATTTTGGGTTAACTAAATGGGAAAAAGTAGCATCAACATGTTTAAATTTACTACCTTTAATTATTCCATATGTAAGCAAAGAATGGAACATATGTTCTTATGTTAAAATTTATATGATCCTATAAAAGATGATAAAGTCAAATTGAAAGAAAAATGATAAAGAATGAAGAAAATGAACTTAAAAATAATTAATATGATTTAGCAATAAATTGATGATAATGTGTTCTAACATATGGTCCAGGAGATTAATTTCTAACTTCTATAGGGAAAATTGTCCAATTTGTATGAACAAAAGAGGCTTAAAATAAAGTATTTATTATTAAAAGGCTTATTAATATAAGGCATAAGAATGGTAATAGTATGGTACAGCACATAGACAATGTCTAAAATCTTATGAATTAGTTGACAAAAATAAAGATTTCATTAAATGATAAACTATAAGTCTACATTCTTTTAGGTACATAACCTATACTTGAGAGACATTAATAGTAGCACTCAACAACTCACCATTAAAAGCTAATCACCTAATGCTTTTAGTGAAATAAAGTTTGTTTAATTAAAAGACAAGAAGAAAGAAACAAGGTTACACTTATTAGTTTGAGGCTCTTATTATAGAGAGTTGGAATAATTAGAGATGAGGAAGGAGTAAAGCTAGAAACCCTACTAATTTTGATAACTGTGAAAATTCAATGGACAAATCCCAATCTTAAAAGTCAATAAAATAATATTTTTTTATGGCAAGTTTGGATATGTGATTAAAGAGCACAAAAAACTCTAGAGATGTCGGTTAGGAGATATAAGAGAAGATAAGAATGAAGATGTAAATATAACTACAATTATATTTGATAGAGATTGTTTTATCATGGCCAATGATGAAGGGTGCATAAATCTTGCATTTTAAGAGTACAGTTAGGTGATTGATTTGATAGCTATATACCATGTCACATCTTAGTTGGAGTTCTTCACATCTTATAATGGTAGTAGTTATGTCCATAAGATGGGAAATGGTGTAAAATGCCTAGTTGTTATCATTAATAATGTGTCTAGAAACCATCACCAACTATAAATCAACTTTTAATGATGTAAGGCATATTTCAGATGTATGACTAAATATGATATTCATTGGTATTCTTGGTAATAAAGGCTATGTCAATAAATTTTGCAATAGGAGGTAGAAGCTAAGTAGAGGCAATCTCTTAATTACAAAAAAGGAAAAAAAGATACTTTGTTTAGGACATAAGCTGAATTGTGTTACTAGAAATAGGATGCAATTGGTGAGTCCTTAGTCGAGTTATGACATCAATGGCTTAGTCACTTAAGTAAGAAGGGACTAAGTGATTAGACATTATTACTAGAAAGAAAGTCATTTTGTTTGGCTGGCAAACAATATAGAGTTAAATTTTAGTGATTTATCTCATTTAAAAGATTACTTGTTCTAAACTTGATTGATATTCATATTGATGTTTTCTTTATGAGTGATAGATTTCTTATTATTGCATTGTACTTTATTACTTTTATTAATAACCATTTTAGCAAAGCATGGACTTCTATTTTAAAGTCCAAAGATCACATATATGTCTTATTTAGGCATTTCCATCATGTGTTGAAATGAAATAAAAGAGATTGAAATAAGTCATAATGGGTAATAACAATAATAATAAAATCATTTTGAACAATATTACAAAGAAAATGGCATCAAGCTTGAGAAGATGGTTCCTAAAACTCCATAACAAAATGAGGTAGTAGAAATGATGAACTAAATAATTGTTAAGAGTATAAGATATGTGTTCTCTCATGCTAAACTTCCTTAATCCTTTTAAGGTTAGATAATAAGAACTAGAGTTAACTTAATCAATCTTTGTCCTTTAGCTCTTTTTGATATAAAGGTACCAAAAAAGTTATGGTAAAGAAAAGATGTCTCTTATAATTAATTGAAGATGTTTGGTTGCAAGACATTTGTTCATGTTCTGAAAGATAAAAGGTCAAAGCTTGATGAGAAATCAAAGCATTGTATCTTACTAGGTTATGAGGATGAGAAATTTAGTTATAGGCTATGGGATCTAATTGAAAACAAAAGTTATCAAAAGTAAATATGTAGTATTTGTTGATAAGAAATTTTAGAGGATCCCAAAGAAGCTTAGAAATCACAAATGGTAGTAAAAGGCATTATTGAGTTCGAGCCAAAACAACCTTCCATGATTTGTGATATATATAAGGGAGATATTTTGGGGGAAAATGATGTTCCAATTGATGAATCCATACTTGATGATTATGATGAAGATGGTAAGTAACTTGAATAGTCTTCATTGACCCAAACAACAACACCCTATGAAGTTAAGAGATCCTCTAAGCTACATATGCATTAAAAGAATGATTTGCCTAATGTGTTCTTATTGATTACAAATAAAGAAATTAACAATTTTGAGGAAGTTATATCCAGTGAATAAAATGAAGAATGATTAAAAGTTTTGTAAGAATAAATGAGTTTTTTTTTTTTTTGCATAAAACCCATCAAATTTGATTTCAAGAAATTACCTAAAGGTAAGAGAGCACTAAAAAATAAATAATGTTTAAGTTAAAGATAGCTAAAAACAACTTACATCTAAAATATAAAGTGAGATTGGTTATGAAGGGTTTTAAACAAAAGAAAGACATTAACTTTGAAAAGATCTTCTCTTTAGTAGTTAAGATATCTTCAATATAGGTTGTCCCTATCTTAGCTACAAAGTTAAATTTAGACATTGAACAATATGATATGAAAACTGCTTTTCTTCATTGTAGCTAAAAAGAAAAGATTTACATCAAATAGCCTAAAGGATTTTTAGCAAAAGGAAAAGAGCAACGAATGTACAAGTTGAGAAAGAGTCTTTATAAACTTAAGCAAGCATGCAAGCTATGGTATAAGAAGTTTGATACCTTTATGATAGATCACAATTGTAGTAAGAACAATTGTCACCATTATGCGTTTGTAAAAAGGTACTCTAATGGGGATCTATAGTTCTGCTATATGTGGATGATATGTTTATTCTTAGTGGTGATGCTAAGAAAATTGCTAGCTTGAAGGGAGGGTTGAGCAAATCTTTTGACATGAAAGTCTTAGGACTGACAAAACAAATCCTTGGCATGAAGATCATTAATGATAGGCAAAATGATATGTTTTGGTTATCCCAAGAGTTTTAAATTAAGTATGAGACATTGTCTTACAAGTGTTAAAGAAAAATAAGCAATAAAGAAGGTTCCTTATACATCAAATGTGGGTAGTTTGATATATATCGTGGTATGCATGAGACATATATTGCTCATACAATTGGTGTTGTTAGTTGATTTCTCTCTAACCCCAGGAAAGAGAATTGATTGGTTGTTAAATGGATACTTAAATATCTTAGAGGCAACTCCAAATTTATTTTATGTTTTGGTGATGGTAACCTTATATTAAATGGACATTAAAATGCAAATATGACAAGTGATATTGATTCCAAAAAGTTCAGATCTAGAGATCTAATGACTTTTTTAAGTGGAGCTATGTTATGGCAATGAAAATTGTAGAAATGTGTAGCTTTGTCCACTATTACCACTATTAAGGTTGAGTACACAGTGGCAGCTGAAGCTTGCAAAGAGTTTTTATTGTTGAAAAAGTTCTTATAGGAACTTATCTCTGGTAAGAAAGGTGCATTCTCTACTATGACAATCAAAGTGCCGTTCACCTTGCCAAGAACCCCACATTTTACTCAAGATTGAAACATGTTAATATAAGGTACAATTGGATTTGAGATGCTTTAGAGATGAAGCCATTCCAACTTAGAAAGATCTATACTAATGAGAATGGTTCACATATGATGACCAAAGTTTTGTCTACCAGCAAGCTTGTTTCTTACAAGAACAGATTTAAGGGAGATAATTGTAAGTCAATCCCAAATTAAAGAAAATAAGAAAAAAAAAAAAAGTGCATCAATGTGTGCATGTGTGTGTGTAAGGTGAGTGGGTAAGAAAAATAAGAAAAGTAAATGTGTGTGCAAGTGTGCCATGGTTGTAAGAATGGCAATAGAGCTAGGTAAAGGCAAGGACGGCCAAAATACTGAATGCAAACAATTTACCGTGTTTTCAATCAAAATTGTAGAAATGCGTAGCTTTGTCCCCATTTCAAAACCCAATCCCTGTTCCCATCCCCATCTTCATTAGGGATAGGGTTTGGAATCCCATCCCTATCCCCACTGGAGATCGAGAAGCCCTGCCTACACCCTGATTGCACCCACTAGATTGAAGCTTCCTAACTATGAAAAACTCCAAATTGAAGCTTGAGAAAACTCATCAAAGCCAACACACAGAACTCAATGCCATTTTAAAAGAAGCTCTAAAATTCGAAAATCTTAGGCCCCTAACCCTAAACTTTGAAATCAAAGAAAAATTAGAATTCACGAACTCGAAAGAGAGGGAAGCATTATACAAACATAATTTTAAAATTGAAAAATAAAAGTTGTTGACAAAATTTCAGGACGTTATTGCACAAGTGTGTTTGCTATGATTAACGTTAAAAGAATGTGAATGTGTATGATTTGCTAGAGACCGAAGATACTGGAATTAAACAAAATATGATTACTTTAATAGAAATTAGAGAAAAGATATGCTATACTATTCTAAATGATAATTTGGCATTTTCATCCTTATTGATATCATCTGAATTGATCTTTCTTTAATCTTGTGTTTTTTGATTGCAGTACACGAAATTACTGAATGCAGTCGACTTATTGTAGTGTTGGAACTCAACAGTAAGGAGAACGAAAAGAGAGAAAGCCTAAAGAAAATTTTAGAGTTAAACGGAAATGATGGAATATTCCTTCTAAAAAATACATATTATTATCGTTTAAGGATAAAATAGTAAGTTGACAACCGGGGCAGGTACGGGGGCGTGAAAACACTTCGACTCTATTCCCATCAAAGTAAATCCGGGCGGGTCTCTATGAGAACGAAGACCATTGCTATCCTTACATGCATGCAAGTGAAGAAAGTGAAGAGAAATTTAAAAAAAAAAAAATAACAGAGAGGGTTGGCAAGAGTATTTTTAACATGCGTGAGAGAGTGTGTTATGGTCATGAAGTGAGAGAAAAACTAAATGGAAAAAAAAACAAGAAAAAGAATCCTAGAGTGAGGCCTAAAGGAAGAAGTAAAAGGAAAGGAGGGTTGCTGGTCTTAGAAGATCCAACGGTAGAATTTGCCTGAGAACCAGTTACACTGAATCTAACGATTATGATTCTCTATTTGTTGCATTGTGTTCCGCATCTTTTCACCATTTGGTGAAATTGCTCCTATTGTTTTTTGGTAATCCGTCAATGTGATGATGTTGTTGACGATCGTGAGCCAATAATTCAAATTCTTGATGGATTTGTAGAGTTGATAGGTGCACGGTATTATTTGTATCGAAAGATTGTACAGTGAACCCATCCTGTGGCTTTTCTCTTGGCATTAGAGAGTTTTTCATGTACAAATTTTGGTCTCTTGTGTATTTGTTGATTATTGATGTTTGGTTGGGTGCATTGGTACAGAGAGGTTATTAATCTGCCTATTTGATTAATTTGATGGGAAAGTCAACAAGTCTAGGATATATTGCTATGTATTATGCATTTGCTTTATCAGGTGAACCCTTTCCCAACATTTATAGATTAACCAAATACAAAAAGTTGGTAACAGTTTAGATAAGAACGGTAAAAGAAATTGGTTGAGCCTTTTTTAAAGAGAGAAACTCCAATGGAACATAAGAGAATTTCTAGCAATCAACATTCCTCCTTAGCTTATATGCTGCTCACATTTGGATAACGCTTTTATCATGATATCGGCCGATTGAACTTCTGAGCTGCAATGCCTAAGATTAACTTTGCCATCTTAAATAGCTCCCCTAATAGAATGATATTTAATCTAAAAATGTTTTATTCTTCTATGAAAAACAGGGTTTTAAATGAGAGCTATAATAGATTTTTCATTAACTCTTATCTCAGTAGGTCCATCTTGTTCTAGCTTCAAATTATTCTAAATATTTCTTAGCAAATGGGTTAATTGATTGTAGCAATTGTAGCAATGCACTCAGCTTTTGTAGTAGATTGAACCACTGCATTTTATTTGTTAGAGTTCTAGGAAATCACACCAGAATAAAAGGAGAATAAATAGGTTGAAGTACTCACATGATCCTGTCTAAATACTGTCAGAGAAGCCAAATAACATCAACTCAAGTATCCTTTTAAACCGTACACCAAAATTACTAGTGCCTGTCAAATATCTCAAAACTCTTTTTATAGTGTTGAGATGCATCTCACTAGGGACTTGCATAAACCTTGATAACAGATTAATAGCTCACATCATGTCAAGCCCTGTTATTGTCAACTATGGCGAACAACCAATCAAACTTCTGTACAAAGAACAATTAACCTTCTTAGTTTCATCTTTGCAGAATTTTTCGTTCATAACCAATGGAATTGGGAGTGGTTTGCTATTAAACATTCTGAATTTCCTCAAGATTCAACAGCACATTTCCTTCGGTTAATGAAGATACACTGATTTGTGTGAGAGATCTTTGAACCAAGAACAGAGGACATCTGTCCATGATCTACATTTTCGAAAATTTTGCATTTTATTTTTGAACTGTGGAATCATGTTGCTGCTACTGTTATTGACCAAAAGGTTCATCAATACAAATTGACATAATCAAAATATCAGTATTATTAGCTTTAACATAAAGAGTATTTCTTTCTTCTCACAAATCCCAGGTGAATTAATCGTTCATTAATTCTGTTATATTAGATTTTTTTAGTCATTTTAGCCCATACGAGGCTTTCTTCAAAAGATGAACCTTGTCTACACTTCTCTTGACCAAAAGTCTTTTTGTTGCTCAACAAATGTCTCCTCCTTTAATAAGCCATTTAGAATAGTTGATTTTATATTTAGTTGGAATCTTTCAAGCCCTTGTGTAGATAGGGCTTATGGCAGTCTAATAGTGTCTGACCTTACAATTGGTTTAAAGGCTTCTGAATAATCGATTTCAAATTGTTGAAGTTACCTTTTGATCATGAGTCTTGCTATGAATCACTAATTGAACAATGAGCATTTAAATTGTCTCTGAGAACTCATTTCACACCAATCAAATTTTGTGCCGTGGTCAATTAACAAGTAACCATGTTTTTCCTTCTATATCATCTTAAACTTCACTTGCATTGAATCTATTAATGCCAAAGAATTGGAGGCTTAAAAATGTTTGCAAGTTCTGATTTCATGAGTTGAAGATTCTTGCAATTGCTACGGTGCTAAAGTATTACTCTAAACTTGCTTCTCAGCACCAATTTGAGATTTGTTTTAGTTCCATGCAACTTCCTCAATAAACTTGACAATTATCCTTTTAGTTTGGAAATTAAATACCCTGTAAGTTTTTGTTTTGCTGTTGTACCCTAGGAAAATCCAACTTTGGCTTTTTAGTCAAACTTGTCCCTTTTAGTATTAAGAACAAGAATGTAGCAAATGTAACTAAAGATTCCAAAGTGTCATCTTAAAAGTTACACACTATGACAAGCTTCATACGGTAATTTGTCCTTTAAAGCCTTTGTAAATTGTATGTTTTTTATTACCTTTTAATTGAAGTTAATTTACATAACTTGTGCATCTGTAATATGTGTGTGTGTGTGTGTGTGTGTGTGTGTGTGTTACACATCCTGCACATCTATTACGTGACAGGAAAATAATAGACAAAAAACTTAAAGCTGAGGAGGAGTACCTAGGATTTTCTAGCCGAACTTGGAGAGCATTTTTTACTATAAACATCTACAATTTGCTTAGCATCTAAAAAAATATCCTTTCCTTCTAAATAACTACTTCCAAATGCTGTCATGGAACTGCATCTGATCTTAGTAACTTAACTTCTATCTCAAAATGTCACTTCCATGACATTTTTCCCACTTTGCCTCAGCACTACCAATCGTTGCTACGATCATATTCTACAAAATATTTGTATCTTACCTTTAAGCTCTCACCATGGAAAACAAAATTTGCCAATTTTCTTATCATAGTGTTGGACTCATTGGTCTCTTCTTATATGGATATATAGTCCAAAGTTTTTTACTTCATTTTAGTATTTTTGAGGGTCACAACCCAAAATAATTAAAGTGCATATAAATACCCCTTTTGACTGGAAAACTTGGCTAGTCGATTGTGAGAGAGAGAGAGAAAAAAAAAAAAGCTACCGAAAGAGAAAGAGAAAATCAGGAAATCTGCCAAAAAAGAAGAAGGAAAGGATAGTGTTCTTAGATCTTATGTTTGGAAGGATATCGGTATCTGATCAAGTTAAAACTTGGATAATTGATA